>JAMKCH010000648.1:0-74357 GCA_023653785.1 Ophioderma brevispina
TTTTGCGGCAATATTTCAATCCATTTTGGTATGAGAGCTGAAGATGTGATTTTGTAAGCCCCATGGAGTACTGTGTAAATTAACATTGATCGACCAATGGGGCAATGTTCGCTCATAACTTCCAACCCAAATATCCTTTAGCCCTAAGATTTCACAGAGTAAATTTCACAGATACCAAAATTTTGATCACTTCTGGTAAAATCTGGTGCTTGGGGCTATTTGGGATTGGACCATGGCCCTATAACTGCCTTCTCTCCATCTACAAAGTTCTACAGCCATTAGGGTAGGTATAAATTGTAGAGGAGACACATCACTGATTTACACCTTTATATGATTGGTGTACTTGGGAGACCTATACTGCATGTAGCAATTTGCTCAGCTTACTGCGTATGTAATTGCTACAATATACAGAATAGCAGATAAATAGCCGCATTACCATGCAAATAAGAATGTGACCATGTATGGACCAGGTAGCAAATTGAGCAGATGTGGACCACAATTTCCAATTTTAACTGGAAAGACATTATGGTGCCAAACATTTGGTATACAATTTAGTAAGATGTTGTCTATAGTGCTTAGTTCAAGTTCATACTTGGTGTGGTTATGTATTGGAACAAGGACCATATATGTGTGTTGCATAGATCATAGGTCATTTAGGCGTCACTTAGGGTCATATGATTTGATTAACACCTTTGGTTAAAATTAGTTGTAGCTTTTTAGTGTAGAGATGGGTCAGGCTTATATATGGTATGCTTTGAAACAAAGGCATTAGGTTGAGGAACAGATACGGAGGTCAAAGGTTATTTAGGGTTGACTTAGGGAAAAATTATGTGTAGCTTTTAGTGCATATTAAACCACGTTATCGGATTGGGGACATGGTCCTTTTTTTTTTTAATTAGCTCCTTATTTTTAACTTTTTAGGTAATCAGTAGCAGCTTTTGGAAATTCAAGAGTTAGTTTCACAGCTGAGATTTTGACTGTGTTCAATAATGATTGGCCAGAGGTTGGAATACCAACAATTGCTGCCACTGCAGCCACCTAGTTGTGTGATTTATGCAAGTACATGTCTCACCAACAATAGGGAAACACATAAAAACATGTGTATTCTGTTAAGGTTTCCAAATTCGTAGGTGTGTCAGAAAAAAGTCTGTCAGATAGGTCAGGTTACGGAAACTCCCAGAAAGCAATGCCAATATGCACTTCATTTGAGGGGTGTCATCATCAGTAAGAATGTTATTCATCTTTATTCCACAGAGAATCTTTACTTTGACTTACCTCATCAATGGTGGATACCAGTTTGATGGTCAAGCTATCACAGAAGTGAGTGAGGAAGAAGTGCTAAAATGTATCCAAGAAATCAAGGCCAAGCAGGTCAAGAATGTGGTCATCAGTGGGGTGTTCTCACCAGTCAACATGGCACAAGAAGAACAGGTTGCCAGCTTATTCAGACAACACTACCCTGGTGTGAGCTTGACGCTATCACACCAGGTTGGACAGATGGGTCTGCTGGAGAGGGAAAATGCCAGCATATTGAATGAGAGTCTGAAGCCATTGTGTGCCCGTACCATCAGTGCCTTCACAAGTGCTTTGCAGGAGTTGAATCTACAGTGCCCATTGTTTATGACACAAAATGATGGCACTGTTCTCAGGTATGCATCAGTGTTGGAAGACTAGGTACATATTGGGATCTTGCCTGTATTCTGTGAGTTTTCTCAATAGACCAAGATGCAAAACCATAAGCGCATATAATACTTAATAGATTGTCATAGATACAATTTGGGCATTTATGGAATACAGTAACAGGTGAATGTATTGTAGTCATGCAATGTGGTTCATATGGCCGCCTATTGCATAGGGTCTCTGTCCTGAACTCTTAAATAAACTTTTTTCATGATCTTAGATAGTCAAAAGGACTATTCCAGAAAGATATGCCCTCAGTTTTTGTGTCATCTGCAAGAGGGCACTTAGTGTATTCACATATGTCAATCAATTTCCATGTATTTGGGTACAATTGTCCTTGGGTAGTGCCCAAAATGTTGGTAACCTAATGTGACCTTGTTGACCTCATGTGACCTTTGTGGCCCAGAAAGGTCAGAATTATAAAATTGCTTGGTGTATTCACACAAGTGGATTGATTTTCATGACACTGGGATACAGTGGCCCTTGGATAGTAGTGTCCCACATGTTGGTGACCATATGTGACCTTGGTGACCTCATGTGACCTTTGTGGCCCAGAAAGGTCAGAATTATAAAATTGCTTGGTGTATCAATAAATGTTGATCGATTTTCATGACATTTGGATACAATGGTCATTGGGTAGTGTCCCACCTGTTGGCTACCTCATGTGACCTTTGACCTCATATGACCTTTGTCACCATTCAGAAACCATGGCAGCAGATGACAAATGTAATCTATGAATGTTTTTAACTTGCTGTTTGTTTAATGCTTTATGTATTATAACACACCTGAAGTGAGTAAGCCAGAAATGCTGTCTTTATGTAATAATGTGTAATTTCTGTTGTACAGAATGGAAGATAAAAGCATGCTTCTCTATAGGTTATACACCACTAAACACAAGGTTCTTGGGTAGACTATTATTTTCTTGTATGGCATCTGAAAAAAAAGTTTTAAAATGTCTGAAAATGCACTAGTTATAATTTAAAAATGGTTGAATTTCATGATTGACATGGTAGACTGGTATGTTCTCTCAAAAGTAAATGGCATTTGGACAGTAAATTTGAGGAAATTTACTCAGCAGTCATCAATTTCACATCAATTTGCCCACTATTCATGCATACCGACTATCTTGTGCTGGGCATTTTGATGTGTTGTGAGTTTAGTGATTCGTAACTGATTACTGGTCACCATATGTTGAATATTTGGTCATTTGGTAATTTTAGCTTGTACTTTGGCATGATATTGTTGTATTTCCTCTGTGAGAGTTTTAAATGTGAAAGAAACATGCTCAAAGTTGCCAATTTTTCTGGGTGTATATATTCCCAAGACCTAAGACCCCAAAACTAAGATTCAAACCTAAGACCTAAAACCTAAGCCCCTAAAACTTAGACCCAAAACATAAGACCCTAAATCTAATATCATAAAACTAAGACCCTAAAACTAAGACCCTAAATCTAAGACCTTATAACTTAGATCCTGTCTCAAATTTCACTAATATACACTTTGCGCCAAAACAGGTTCTTAGTTTTGTAGTTGGGTAACGGTCCAACTACAAATCTAAGACCTGTATCAAATTCCACTGAAATACATTTTGGCACCAAAAAAGTTAAGGTCTTAGTTTTGTAGTTGGGTAAGGGCCCAACTGCAAAACTGAGTCCATGTATCAAATTCCACTCTAATACATTTTGGTGCCAAAAGAGTTAGGGTCTTAGTTTAGTAGTTGGGTAAGGGTCTGACTATAAACCTGAGTCTCTGTCTCAAATTCCAAGAAATATTGATTTGGCACCGAAACAGTAAGGGTCTTAGTTTTGTAGTTGAGTAAGGGTCCAACTACAAAACTAAGACCCTGTATCAAATTCCACTCTAATACATTTTGGTGCCAAAAGAGTTAGGGTCTTAGTTTTGTAGTTGGGTAAGGGCCCAACTACAAAACTAAGAGCCTGTATCAAATTCCACTAAAATATAAATTTTGTGCCAAAAGTGTTAGGGTCTTAGTTTTGTTTTCTTCCTTCGGTTGATTTTTGCATAATTATTGCAGAAAAATTGGCTGATGAGACCATGCATGGAGTAATGCATCGCCAATAACATAACATGCGATGCACAGATTTTTATGCGAGTGTACTTACGCAATTAACAACAAGCACATCAACGCATGGGGTGTGAAAGAAATTTGTTTGGGTTATTCAATGATAAATACACGCCATTCAGCACTCACTTTATATTTCTATGGCACTACCCTAAATAGATTCTTGACATTTAAAGAGACACTGGCACATTTGAAAAATAGTGCGCCCTCAAGATTTTTCAAAATCGATATTTTTGCATGGCTGTAAGGCTTTTATATACAAAAGCCCTCACCCGAAATGATTAAGACCAAATCAGCTTCCTTATGGGTAAACAGAACGGTTTTATAATTTAACGTCGTCGGCGACGTTAAATTCAGCAGACGACGAAAATGGCGTTTAACACAAGAACACGCATGCCGTATGCATGTTTCCCATGCTCATTTTGATTGTAGTTCGGTAAAAACTCTGTAGGGAAATTCTTGTAAACTAATATGTCATTAGAAAGAGCAGTTTCATGAATGTCTAAATTTAAAAAAGAATTTTGAATTTGCTCCTGACAAACCAGAGTTACACTAATTTGAATAAAACAACCCATTTTTCTGACTGTACACATCTGGGTAACTTGCATCAGTTTCTATTTACTCCAAATCAATACTGCATGAACAAGAAAACCTCCATTGGTTTGCTACTTTCATTTTCAAAGTGAAAGTTTTGCTTTTATACTCATACTAAAAATCCATCACTCCAAAGCAAAATTTTAAAGGCCGACAATTTTAAATGATAACGAATTTTGAATCTCGCGAGTTTCTATTACTGTTTCCTCTTGGTAGACTTCTCTTAAAAGAAATACTTCATCGCATGTTTGTAGTTCTTGAACAAACATAATTGTAGAAAAAAGTTTGCGCTGAAAAAATAGTTATATTATACACTAATAGAAAGATGAACTTAATTATCGTTTGATTGACGGTTCTTGAATACGAGTATAAATGCCAAACTTTCATTTTCTTACAAATAAAAGTTGTTTTGGCATGAATAGAAAATGATGCAAGTTACCCAGATGTGTACAGTCAGGAAAATGGGTAATTTGGTTTAAATGAGTATAATTTGGGTTTGGCATGTGCAAATTTAAAAATTCTTTTTTTAATTTAGACCTTCAGGAATGGCTCTTTGCGATGATATATTACATTACAGAGATTTCCATTTAGATATTTTATTAAACCACAACAAAAATGAGTAAACTTCTTTTTGAATCGGCCTGTATGCACACTGTTTGATCAGTCTATAACCTTTGTGGTTTTAATATCAGTGAGTACGAGTCAAAAATATTCATGTAATATACACATTTGTTGATTAAAGTTATGGAAAACTTAAAAGTTGGCCTACAAATTACCTAGATGTCTTTATCCTCATATCAATGTCCCTATCTGTTTTGGGGTATGTTATTTTTATGTGTAAAATATATCTATGTTCTTCGAATGGCCTAGACTATCATTTGAGAGCAAATTCAAGAAATTTCATATTTTGTGAAAATGTGCCAGTGCCGCTTTAAAGAAAAGTTCATTCGAAGGGTACCAAAAATCAATGTCAAACCATCTAATGCAGGCAAACATGCTTTCCATATGAAAGCAACTATAAGGTTTGAAATTAGTGATTTGCTCAACCAGAAAATCCAAAAAATCATCAAATATAAGATTTTTGCTTGTTTATAACAAGTTTAGGTATCCTAAATAACATATCTCACAAGTTATAGAACCAAAACCAGCCTAATATTTTTTTTTCATCATTTCAATCTTAAATGTATTCAAAATTTCTTAAAAAACATGCAAATTGAAACATAAAACAGATAAAGCCAGACAGGAGAGCTGAACAGGTACAAGACCTGAACTAGCTATCTGCAAGCAATCAGAAATTTTACAAACAGTTACAAAACAATATGTAAACATAAAATCTTAGAGAAACAATAAAATCTGATATTTTAGTCATTACCGTAATTCATTGGTTTTTCAAATCTTTGGACACTGCTGTTTTCTTCCTTTTCTATCAACTTTTTTGTTTGTAAAAAGAACTTATGAGAATTCTACAGGCTTATTCTTCACATTTAAGCTATTCCTGCCAATTTAAAATATTTTGACTCTTTCAGGTGGATCACTGATAGTGTTTTTAAGTAAATAAAAGATAAATAAGTTAGTATTAAGAATTGTTTTTGTGTGTTATTAAATTGTTTTGGGCCTTTCCTTACATTATGCATTTATATTGCAGATTAGTTCGAAATAAAATATCAATGAAGGAATGAATGTTTACTGTAAAACACTTTCTTTGTCATCAATATCCACAGTGCGGAGCAGACGTTAGACTTTCCGATATACACCTTTTCCTCAGGACCCACCAATAGCATGAGAGGGGCAGCACATCTATCAGGTACTGAAACAAGTCTCTATTCAAATCTGTTTGACCACCTGCTTTGCTATTGAAATACATGCATTTGCAGGTTCTGCTGTATCCAGTGGGGGGGGGAGGCACAAAGTGATTTTTTTGAAAACAATTCTGAGATTTAAAAAAAAAATTGGGTCCAAAATTGCTGATTTTGCCAAAATTTGGTGATTTGTAGCCTAAAATCATTGATTTTTGCCAAAAATCTGTCATTTTCTTCTGGTGGGGGGGGGGGTCTCCCTCTGGTACTGCTACTGGTTGTATCAATCATATCTTGCCCCTGCCTTTCCTAGGGCAATGAAATTTACTGGAGAGAATTTTGAATTGATAGGCTTTCAAATATCCTTTTTGAACCTAGATCGACAATGTCAGATTTTTTGCAAATTAAATTTTTTCTAATGCCTGAGCTCCACAGAATCAAACAAAATCCGGTGCCCCCCTTCATTGTATGGATTCTAGTTTGTTGATAAGGATCTTTGCATGAGGGTTTCATATTTTGGAAGAGTTAAATGAATCGTGGAACCAAAGTTTTATATGTTTATATGCAGGTTGATGCTTTAAAGGGGCATTTTGTGATCCATAGCCTTATTCTCCCCGACTTACCTAAAAAAATTGAGATTTTTATATCATCTGAACCTTTGCATAAGTATAGCATGTGTGCCCTTATCTTACGTTCAAATTCAATCTACTCTGGAAGACATTCAAAATTTTGTATTTTCTCTCCGTAAACGGACGGAAATACAACACAGTGGCCTATGAGGCAGTGTAATGCAAACACTTGTGCATAACATCAAAATGCACCACTAGATTCAATTTTGGAAGTAAGCTTTTCTTGAGGATATCTAGTTAGCCATAAACTAAAATTGAGGTGCTAGGATCACGAAATGCACCTTATGATAGTGAATTTACTTGTTACTTTGATAGCCGTATTGCATATATCTTTTCCAGGAGTGAAAGATGCCATAGTAATTGACATTGGGGGCACAACATCAGATGTTGGGTGTCTCATGGGAGGATTTCCAAAAGAAGCATCAACCAGGGTCAAAGTAGGCGGGGTCACCACCAATTTTCGCATGCCTGATGTTGTCAGCATTGGTCTTGGTGGAGGGTCAAAGGTCAGGTACGAGATGAGCAGTGATGGAGAAGTAGTAAGTGACTTGTCTGTGCCATGCTTTATCATCAAGATGAGGCATTTGTAGGGTTGAAAAATTAACTGGAAATTTTCAGAACAATAATCATGGGAATTTGGGGGATCTCAAAAACAAACTTTTAAATTGATACAAAGGTCCTTTTGATATACTCTTTACAAATGAAATGCTTCAGAAGAACATACAAGAAAAAACAAGCATGTTATTTAAACTGAGAAAATGCTGTTATTCATACAAAACAATTCAGAAATAACCCTTACAGTGGAGTTGATTCTTTAGCTCCAATGGTTTTGGAAACCAAGAAAATATTGCTTTATAACATATCCACGATAGATGAGACAGTGTATTCAGAATGGACCAAAGTTACACTGACACAAATAGTACAGCTCACTAGTCAAATTATATCGTGCATAATCTACGATTATTTAGGACTCCTTTTGAACCCTCTATTTCTAGGATTGACCCATTGCACAGCGTTACTAACATAAAAACAAAACCACCTCTTGGCAACGGAAAGTCTGATTTGAATTCTGTTTTCAGCTTCCGATAGCTGAGACCATCCTAGATTTGCCGATTATCATTGTGCATATATTTCTGACCAGCTGAGTTGTGGGAAGTCTCTCAAATGTCATGAACACAGTGCCAAATTTCCTAAATCTTCCCAAGCTGTATCACAAATTATGACGTCACCATTCGGCACTCTTCATTTGTAATCAGAAACCAGTTGCGAAGGAGTTTGTTCATGGTGTTTGTGTCTGGTCATATGCCATAAAACCAAACATGTCACACAGCACACTACACAGGCATAGAAGAGGGCAGGATCGATTATGCAAATGCGGTTTTAAAAAAACCTGAAAAGTGGCAAAAATGGTCATGACTTGCCAAATGCAATAAATTACAGTAACTAAATTGTCAAAAAAATGCAGTGTTGCAAGGAACGCTTGTGTCGTCTGCTATTGTGGTTTGCGAATGGGGGCAAAGGTCACATGTGGTCATCAGAGGTCAATCTGTGTACACCCATATGAGGCTTGGGCCAGTGGTTCTTCTGACTGTGTATGAAGTGATTTGAACAATGGGTAAAAAGTACGAGTCCAATAAGTGCAGAGTTAACATTTTTGCCACACACAGACAGATATACACAAACACCAAAGTAATCCATCCTATGTGCAGATGACAAAATATGCTGAAATTAGGCAAAAAAAGATTTGTCTCAGCTTCCAGTAGCTCAAAACCGTAATTAGTGCTATGCATTTTTTTAAGTCAAAAAGCTATGCGCTTGTGGAAATTCATTTTTATTGCATTTTAAATGACTTTCTTTCTTGACCAGTTAAAAAACAATTTTAAAAATCTTTTGAATACCTTTAAAAAAAGAAATGCGGTAAAATGTGATTTATTTTTTAAACCTATGCATGCGGGAAGCTGAGACAAACTTTTTTTTTGGCCTTATCATTTCCGTGTAGATGAAAGACTAAGCCTAAAACACCCTTTACTAGTAATTTTGAACAAATAATTCTAACTCTCAGAAAATTTGCTAATATTTGTTTATAGTTCTCAGATGCACATACGCACAGACACACCCATGTTCATGAATTCTTGCACACACACATTCATGAATGCACATGTTATGCAGGTGGGTATATTGTAACTTTCCCAAATTGTCATTTCTGCAGTCTCATATCTCTGTTGGACCTGATAGTGTTGGTTTCCAGCTCAGTACTCAATCCAAAATCTTTGGAGGTAACATTTTGACAAGCAGTGATATTGCTGTGGCAACCAAAATGGCTGCTATTGGTGATCTCAACTTAGAGAAAGAGCTTCCTTCACAGCTTTTAAGTGCAGCAGTGAATGAAATACATAGGATGATAGAAGACTTAATTGATTTAGTAAAGGTATGTAGAATATGTCATTATCCCCCTGGCTTGAAAAGCAGAAGGGGGGTTTTGCGAGAGTGCTCAAGTCTGTATGTATGTGTGTATGACGTATGTATTTGTGTTAATAGGTTTTGGTTACGTTTTCGTTTTTCAGGTCTTCAAAAAGAAGTCTGATTCAAACCAGATTTGGGGTTAATGTGCAATAGGGGTTTCTTCATATGTGGATGATGTCAAAGGTCATCTGAGGTCATGTTCCAGACTGCCATCTTGCCAGGGGGATGATGCAAGTTTTCTTGCTATTTTTTTGTAATAAAGCGCTAAATGTTTCTTGTGATTACCATTTAGTGTGTTACAACTTAGTCAATTATTTAATATTGACCACCACTGTTAAAGGCCTATAGAGGTGCAGTTCCAGAAATAACCCTTTACCCGGATTCTCAAATGGCACACTGAGGTAAGGAAAGTTTCCACACAAAGAAGTAACTCTATTGATTTACCTAAAGACACTATCAGTGTTCAAAGATATGACTCTCCATTCAGGTACGTGTTGTATTCAGTGTCCGTACGGAATAATGACTAATGTTCTTGATTTTATCATTATTAGGTTGCTTGTGGCCTTATCATTTACAGGCTGTTAGGGTACCTTTACTTGTTACAGACATGCACAAATCTGATTTTTGATGATTTTTTTTTGATTTTTTGATATAGCTAATCACTGATAGTGCCTTTAAGGATTGCTTATTGGTGGAGCATGACATTATTAACAATTTTGTGATGGGTGAACTAATAAACTTAGCTAGAATACTACACTGATTTCTCCGTGACCCAATTTAAGTCTTTGAAGTAATAAGGTCTGATGGATATCCAATAAATGCTGCAGGGACTTAAAACATGTTCAGATATTGAATGAAAGCTGAGCAATTCAGTTTCATGTTGGCTACGTTATATCAATTGTGTCGAGTTGCATACTAGTAGCAGGATGGTAGTGTCGCTACCATTCAGTTGACCACAGTCTATTAACAGAGACTTCAATGATGTTTGTCACAGTTCAATGATGGCGTTATTTTCACTGTCCCTCAGCGTTTGATCATGATGAAATTAAGAGCAAGCGCTAACCCTTTTACACGTGTGTCCAGGGCAACTGCAAATATGATATACCCACAAGGGCTTGCCTCACACTCCATATATCATCGTCCCAACTTGGGTATATTGTAGTAGGGCACAAGCCCCTACTAACCATGTAATTCATTTTCCCCAGGTTCCTCCACTTGGTCTGTCAGAGGGAAGTGAAATGTCAAAAAGGTCAATATTGCACAAGAAAGGTCAACCTTTGGCCATGTTTTTTTCTAGATAAGCTAGAGTAGCAAAACTTGGGTACAGTATGTAATAGGAAGGCTCAAACACCTACTAACTCCTGTTATGTTTTGGTGAGTTATGCAAAAGTGTTCAGGATCTAATATAAAACAAAATTTGGACATGTTCGTTAATCATTTCATCACATGCGGGTAGCCACCTTTCTCTTGTTTTTCTCAAGGGCGAAGTTCAACACTGGCAAACATCCTTGAACTAATCATCACAGATTACAGTACTCAGCTGTCCAGGATGAAGCTTCCAAAATGCTAATGCCCCCTGCGGGTTCAGGGTTAAGAATAGGCCCGCTGTCCTCCCTTACATGTCGTAAAAGGCGACTGAAAGGGGCCCCCTGCGGGTTCGGGGTTTAGAATAGGCCCGCTGGCCCCCTTACATATCGTAAAAGGCGACTATAAGGGGCAACTCGTCTGTTATCTGAACAGATGGGTTGTATTTAAATTTAGAATTTTGTATTTTAAGGTTGTAAAAAGATGTTCTATTGTATGACTCTATTTAGATGTACTTGGAAGTGTTAATAATATGATATTTTGTATTACTCGTATAAGTAGTTTAAAATCTGTATTGGTTAACGTAAAACATACCATTTATCAATTACACATGTACATATAAGACCATCTATTTAATCTGTAAAATATTGCCTTAATGTTTCAAAATTGTATTGATTTATCTTGTTTTTAAAGGGGATCTGATGTGATTATTAGTATTTGTAGTTTGAATTTTTTTCTTGCTACATGGATGGGTGATGAACTTTGTCATCAGTGTATGATGTGTATACCGTAATTATAATTTGGAATTGATCAGTGTATCTTGTGAAGCTGTGTTTTTCTATGTGAATTATTGTATTCAATTGGGTTATCTTATTTTATACATGTATGGGTGATGATCTGGTTCATCAGTGTATGATATGTATCTATTTACAATTGTTGTAATTCGAATTGAAATGTAGTTTTGATATTGCATCTTTTAGATATTAGGCCTCTTCAGGTGATAAATTTCCTGAAGGAGGCTGATCTGTTGAAATATTATCTTTTTAAAAATGTTGTGATTAGAATTTACTATGGTGTATGTTTCAAAAAGATTTTGTATTTATAAGGTTAGATGTTTTTTACCTTAATGACACGATATGACACAATTGTGTTGAGTTGTCTTTAAATCTTAATCACTCACTCCAAAATGCTAATTGAGAGTACAAAAGCTGTAATGTTAATATCTAGGCCAGATTGTTCATTCTATTTTAATCAGATAACTTTTAAATTGTAATTGAAACAAAGAATGTGTAGTAGAAGACCGTCCCTGAGATTTTGATCCCATGGCCAAACTCTGGAGACCACAGATTTGAAGGCGTCTTGGGGTTCCCCTATCGCTTTTGAAGGTTTTTGACTTGGCTTGCCGCTTCAAGTTCCGGCAGTTTTGTGGAAGGGGCAAACAAAGTTAACACGGGGGAAAAATTGAGAACTGTCGAAATTGAACCAGGCCGGTCTTCTACCTAGTGGTGATTTCAATCAAAGCTGAATACCCCCATCCCTTTAATGTACAAATGTTTGTCTTAGACCTTGAAACCTGAAATAAGCCGCCATTTTGCATTTCAAGGTCAAGACGAACATTTGAACTATTAAAAGTTGCAAATTTGACTTTTGTCATGCACGAAAACATATAATTAGACACTTACATCTTTAAAATCCGGTTTATATTTAAAACATTTGACCTTGACTCCAGAGTTTGGTCACGAGATCTACAGCCGGTCTTCTACTAGTGGTGATTTCATCAACTGAATACACCCCATAACACCACACATTGATGTTGAATAAATAGTCCCTTTGAACCTAGAATACATGGAAAAAATATTTAACTGTCTGCATTTCAATTGACAGCTCACACAGATATCCTGCAGAATTCATTTGACTGCTGGTGATGGGAGAAACCAAATCAAACTTATTTCACATCCCTCTTGAAGATTTAAATTGGTCAAACTTTGACTTACATTAATAGTGATTTGCAAATTTGGTCTAAATTTTAATTTTACCACTAATAATAATAATAATAATAGTATCACACTTATATAGCGCAAACACAAAAATGTTGTCACAATGCGCAAGGCCATTATTATTATTATGCTGCCATCAGGAAATCGTCAGAATCATGTCACGTCATTTAGGTGTGCTGCTGGCCAATTAGCGCACTGCCTATTAGCACTTAGATTGTGATGTCCTCCATAACAGCTCCCCATATTTCGCTTGGGTGAACGAGGCAATTGAGACTAAGCATCTTGCCCAGGGACACAAACATGTTGACTTCAGCGGGGCTCACAAACTTAGGATCACGAGTCCTGCGCTTATCCATTACACCACACATGCTCTCCTCGTGAACTATGGACTGGTGATAATAAAATCATGTGCTATTTAGAAAATTGATCATTTCTTTGACTGCTTGGGGAAGCTTAAATCAAATCTGAATTACTAAAGAAAGTATCTTAATTCACAAAGTTTTGATATGCACTGATGATCATGAACATGTAAAAGAGGAAGAGAGTGTATCAATTAACATACATATAATAATTATGAGACAAGGTTAGAGTTTTTGACCAAATAATAGACTAGTGAAATAAGTTTAAATTTGATCACGTCATTGGTGGTAAGATGAAGTATAGTGGAAAGTGACCGAGAATATGCAGTATACAGCAATTCGCTGTAGAAGTGCCACATAATAGGATTTGTTTCCCCAGCAATCGGTCCAAACAAATCACAGGGCACTGGATAATGCTACACAATCAAAAGTTTGAATTCCCAGTGCTATAAGCCTTGTGTTTGTTTGGACCGATTGCTGGGGCGTGACACTTCTACAGCGAATAGGATGGTCAGTGTTAATTTTAATGTCCTTTCCAACTTGTGCTACTTGCAGTTGAGTGAAGATGATGTACCTGTCATTCTTGTTGGAGGAGGAAGTATTCTACTGGATGAGAAGAGAAGATTAAAGGGAGCATCTAAAGTTATTAAGCCACCTCATTTTCAGGTAAAAAGGATTCTACAATATTTTAATGTTTTAACATGAGTGCCATGTTTTTATCCCTAGCAGCTACAGCCAGAAGAGTGATTTTGCCACAGCAGATTGTTCTCGACATTGTAGTCTTCTGTCTCCACAAACAAGTTGTTTTACTGCCCAGTTCACATGGTCAAATTTGAAAGATTCCTCAACCAAAGAACCTTGAGCCTTTGGGTCATTCCATGCCATCTCAACAAATGGAGTACACAATAACCTCATGGATTTCTTTTTTTTTTTGTATATTAAAAGATACAAAAAAGATGAGAAACAAAAAATCGGAGCTCTGTACCTCTTTTGTTTTCATGCTACACAATTTTAAATTTGAGGTCATCTCAAAACCTATCGTGTGAAATTCAACATTTAAAGGGCCATTTGAACTACACCCCTCAGATCCTTCACCCTTCCTCCTTCACGTTTTGCTGCAGATGGCAGATATATGTGATCAGAAAAAAATGCACCTTGCTCGGAGTTGCTCCAATTGAAAGTTACAGGGGGTCAAAAAGGGCTCAAAAACCACTTGGACCAAAAGTAAACGTAGAATGGCTGGTGATAGCTAATCTTTGAATACTACCCTTAGGTACAATCTTACACTTACATCAGCTTCATTGGAAGAGATATAGCTGTCACAAAAAGTCAGAATTTAACCTTGACTTGACCCCTAAAACCAAAGTCAGACATTTAGCACCAAATTCTATTTGAAATATGTTTCAGGGGCATCCTTGCTTAAGTTTTCTGCAATGTTTCATTTTGGTGTCTAAGTGTCTCCTATAACTTAAGTAAATGTTCGATATTAAAGGGATTCGAAAGAGAATCGAAAAAAATGTGGAAATGCATTTTTTAACTTATAAATCAGGGATAAGTATTTACAATTCCATATAACAGCTTTATTGTAGAAACCACCAAGTAGTGAAAAAATAATAGCCAAATAGTCAAAAGTATTTGAGGAAATTTGTCATACCGTCTCCCTCCCACAAATAGACATACAGCAATGCCGTCTCAAAATCTACACTAAACAGCTGGTTTGCGGTTTACACCAGTACAGAATAAACACAATCAATAATGTTTGTGTTTGAGGTCAAAGTGTATTGATCATGGTGCACAATATCACGCTGAAAATCTGTGATATTCACCGGGAAAGGCTTTTTTGATCTCAAGTTGGAATTTTGATACGCACATAAATTACAGAATCAGATAAAAAGTACTGCCTTGTCTTTAATACACGAAGTTTTGATATGCACTGATGATCATGAACATGTAAAAGAGGAAGAGAGTGTATCAATTAACATACATATAATAATTATGAGACAAGGTTAGAGTTTTTGACCAAATAATAGACTAGTGAAATAAGTTTAAATTTGATCACGTCATTGGTGGTAAGATGAAGTATAGTGGAAAGTGACCGAGAATATGCAGTATACAGCAATTCGCTGTAGAAGTGCCACATAATAGGATTTGTTTCCCCAGCAATCGGTCCAAACAAATCACAGGGCACTGGATAATGCTACACAATCAAAAGTTTGAATTCCCAGTGCTATAAGCCTTGTGTTTGTTTGGACCGATTGCTGGGGCGTGACACTTCTACAGCGAATAGGATGGTCAGTGTTAATTTTAATGTCCTTTCCAACTTGTGCTACTTGCAGTTGAGTGAAGATGATGTACCTGTCATTCTTGTTGGAGGAGGAAGTATTCTACTGGATGAGAAGAGAAGATTAAAGGGAGCATCTAAAGTTATTAAGCCACCTCATTTTCAGGTAAAAAGGATTCTACAATATTTTAATGTTTTAACATGAGTGCCATGTTTTTATCCCTAGCAGCTACAGCCAGAAGAGTGATTTTGCCACAGCAGATTGTTCTCGACATTGTAGTCTTCTGTCTCCACAAACAAGTTGTTTTACTGCCCAGTTCACATGGTCAAATTTGAAAGATTCCTCAACCAAAGAACCTTGAGCCTTTGGGTCATTCCATGCCATCTCAACAAATGGAGTACACAATAACCTCATGGATTTCTTTTTTTTTTTGTATATTAAAAGATACAAAAAAGATGAGAAACAAAAAATCGGAGCTCTGTACCTCTTTTGTTTTCATGCTACACAATTTTAAATTTGAGGTCATCTCAAAACCTATCGTGTGAAATTCAACATTTAAAGGGCCATTTGAACTACACCCCTCAGATCCTTCACCCTTCCTCCTTCACGTTTTGCTGCAGATGGCAGATATATGTGATCAGAAAAAAATGCACCTTGCTCGGAGTTGCTCCAATTGAAAGTTACAGGGGGTCAAAAAGGGCTCAAAAACCACTTGGACCAAAAGTAAACGTAGAATGGCTGGTGATAGCTAATCTTTGAATACTACCCTTAGGTACAATCTTACACTTACATCAGCTTCATTGGAAGAGATATAGCTGTCACAAAAAGTCAGAATTTAACCTTGACTTGACCCCTAAAACCAAAGTCAGACATTTAGCACCAAATTCTATTTGAAATATGTTTCAGGGGCATCCTTGCTTAAGTTTTCTGCAATGTTTCATTTTGGTGTCTAAGTGTCTCCTATAACTTAAGTAAATGTTCGATATTAAAGGGATTCGAAAGAGAATCGAAAAAAATGTGGAAATGCATTTTTTAACTTATAAATCAGGGATAAGTATTTACAATTCCATATAACAGCTTTATTGTAGAAACCACCAAGTAGTGAAAAAATAATAGCCAAATAGTCAAAAGTATTTGAGGAAATTTGTCATACCGTCTCCCTCCCACAAATAGACATACAGCAATGCCGTCTCAAAATCTACACTAAACAGCTGGTTTGCGGTTTACACCAGTACAGAATAAACACAATCAATAATGTTTGTGTTTGAGGTCAAAGTGTATTGATCATGGTGCACAATATCACGCTGAAAATCTGTGATATTCACCGGGAAAGGCTTTTTTGATCTCAAGTTGGAATTTTGATACGCACATAAATTACAGAATCAGATAAAAAGTACTGCCTTGTCTTTAATACACGAATTTCAAGCCAACCACTTGTAGGTTATGTTCGCATATCCATGCCAGTAACAAAAATATGAATTTTGATGATTTTTTCGATGTTTCGGATTAGCAAATCGCTGCTAATCCCTTTAAGTAGACACAATGTGTACCATTTTGAGAGCTACAAGGTCAAAAGTCTGTAGGTTGCACACCACCAAATAAATTGCCATTTGCTTATGTACAAAATGGCCCTAATTCAAACGTAAATTTCTCATTAACGAAGCTACTCAGTCGCTTAAATTATGCATTACCTTGGACTGCTAGACCTCTGCATCCCATTCAGCAAAAAGAATCCATAAGTTGACCACGGATTTTTCAAGCTACTGAAGTATGAAGACAACGATGAGTTCCGATCCCTTCTGAAACTGTGGCTTCTAGTCAAAATATTACTGTGGGGTGGGTGTAAAATTAGTACTGTAATTACTCAGTAGTAAGCCTCACAAACTTTTTTGTCTTGATATTGTGCTGATTTGTATCTTTAAAATAATTTCTAACACAAAATATGGCCCAGGAAGTTCCAGTTTATACTATTTTTCAATTTTATTTAGACCTGTCACTTTTTTTTTTACTTTTTTCCCAAACACTTTTTGGCCTGAGGGTGCCAGACCAAATCTATTTAGTGGTGTGGAATCTGTAGGCTTGGTCATTTGAAGTCATTATGGAGAGTGCTCAAAATGTTTATGTTCAGAAACAGATGAGCAAATCACCAAAGCTGGTCAGAAGTAAGAGATGAAATATATCAACTGGCAATTTAGGGGTCATTGAGGTAATTGCTGTATGCTATTTATTGCTCAGAATGATCCTTTAAAATTGAGTTATATCAAGTTTTTCGTTCTAGATTTGAGTTCAAATTGTCACCTATATGTAGTCATATGTGACAGGAAACTGGAAAACTCAAAAATGACTTTGCTTGGCCTAAAAGGTGATCCTGTCTATTGTAGGTTGCCAATGCTGTTGGAGCAGCACTCAGTCAAGTTGGTGGATTGCGAGATACTGTGGTGGCGCTTGCCAACGTCAGCCGAGATGATGCCCTCAATGATGCAAAAGAGCAAGCCAGAAATGATGCCATTAAGCATGGGGCAGAGCCAGATACAATTGAGGTATACATTGGTTATACATTGGTTATATTTATCTGTATAATTAGAAAAGTTTTGAATTTGGACGTCATATGCAAATGAGCTTATTACCCTTATGTCAGCATGTCATGTTCTATAATAAGTGAAATGGTTTCTACCATTTTGATGTTATTTATTTTTGATCAAACTAAAGCCACAACTATTCGCTTTGTTATTGATCTCTTATGATTTTGTTGAAGCATGTCCCTTGAATGCATAAGCTTATTACTTATTAGTATCTTACGATACATTTCAAAAATGCAAACCTCTATTCACAGATCACCGAAGTAAGTGAAATTCCTTTGGCTTATCTCCCAGGCAATGCATCAAGAATTAAAGTCAAGGCTGTTGGAAATCTGGCAGTAACAGGTGATGCACATGCACAAGCAATTCCAGCAACTACCAGATTACCAGTTGAAAAAGCCCAGAAGCCTAGCTCAGATGATGCACTGAATATACCAGCTTCAGGTAATTTAAGCAGTGTATTACAGAGCTGTATCTGTTAGGCAAAAAAAGTTTGCTTCCAGTAGGTAGTTCAAAAACCTAAATGCAAAATGCCCTTTTTTTTTATTTTTTTGAAAAGAACTTTCCCCAGAAATAGCTCAAACAGCTCAAATGGCAAGTCAAAATAGTTGCAACCCATATTTGACTGTCAAATTATTAGTTTATACAACAAAAATATTTGTGATTGCTTATTTTTTTTTTTTTAAATTTGGCATAACATCCTTTCTATTAGCTATTTCAATTAAAAATATGCAGGTGTCAAAGTTACACTTAGACCCATTAGAATCATTGTTTTTGTGTCGCCTGCCTTAAGGCAGGAGGGCCATTCTCCGTTAAAGTGTTCAAGTTTGGTCTCCAAAATGACCAAATATCAACATTAAGGAATTCCTGAAAATTATTGAAAATCGTAAACTGTAATATTCTCCGAACACGGAACAATGCATGGGTGATCTTAAAAATATATCCGATTTTTAGTATATTGCCTAACGTTAACACTTAAGTAAGGTGTTGGGAGGGGTAGGGTGTTTGGTGGGGGTATTGGGAGGGGAGTGGCGTTTGCGGAAGTGTTTGGGGAAGGGGAGGGCGTGTTATGGAATTGGAGGCGTGTTATGGGAATTGGGGTGGGGTGGGGTGTTGCGGGGGTTGGGGTGTTGAGGTGTTAAGGAGGGGTGGGTTGTTGCAGATTGTTGGGAGGGGGTGGGGTGATGGGTGGGGTGGGGTTGTTGGGGATGGGTGTTTGGCAGGGTTGTTGGGGATGGGTGTTGCAGGTTGTAGGGGGAGGGAGATGCTGTTGAATAGTGTTGGGAGGGGGTGGGGTTTTGCGGGGTTTAGGGTCTTGGATGGGGTGTTGCAGGTGTTGGGGAGGGGTGGGGTGGGGTTTTGCGGGGTGTGGGGAGGGGGTGGGGGATGTTGTAGTTGCATTATCGCAGTTAGTGATCGCAACAGTCGGCGGGGACATATTTTACGCATCGCGTAAATACGAGTTCACCTTGTTTTACTTTTTTCCCAACACTTTTTAGCCAGAGGGTGCCAGACCAATCTATTTAGTGTGGTGTGGAATCTGTAGGCTGGTCCGTTGAATATTATGGAGAGTGCTCAAATGTTTATGTTCAGAAACAGAATATCAAGTCACCAAAGCGGGTCAGAAGTAATAGATGTAATATATCACTGGCAATTTAGAGGTCCTTGAGGTAATTGCTGTATGTTATTTATTGCTCAGAATTATCTTTAAAATTGAGTTATATCAAGTTTTTCGTTCTAGAGTTAGTTCAAATTGTCACCTATATGTAGTCATAATGTTGACTGAAACTGGAAAACTCAAAAATTAACTTTGCTGGCCAAATTGATCCTTTCTATTGTAGGTTGCCAATGCTGTTGAGCAGCACTCAGTCAAGTTGGTGATTGCGAGATACTGTGTTTGCGCTTGCCAACGTCAGCCGAGATATGCCCGCATGATGCAAAGAGCAGCCAGAAATGATGCATTAAGCATGGGGCAGAGCCAGATACAATTGAGGTATACATTGGTTATACATGTTATATTTATCTTATAATATAGAAGTTTGAATTTGGACGTCCATATGTCAAATGAGCTTATTACCCTTATGTCAGCATGTCATGTTCTATAATAGTGAATGGTTTTCTACCATTTGATGTTTATTTATTTTTGATCAACTAAATCCACAACTATTCGCTTTGTTAATGATCTCTTATGATTTTGTTTAAGCATGTCCCTTGAATGCAGAGCGTTTACCTTATTAGTATCTTACGATACTTGTCAAAAATGCAAACTCTATTCACAGATCACCGAAGGTAAGTGAAATTCCTTTGTGCTTATCTCCCAGGCACTGCATCAAGAATTAAAGTCAAGGCTGTGAAATCTGCAGTAACAGGGATGCACATGCACAGCACAAGCAATTCCAGCAACCTACCAGATTACCAGGTGAAAAAGCCCGAAGCCTGCTCAGATGCTGCACTGAATATGCCATGACTTCAGGTAATTTAAGCTTGTATGACAGAGCTGTATCTGTTAGGCAACAAAGTTTGCTTCCAGTAGGTAGTTTCAAAAACCTAAATGCAAATGCCCTTTTTTAGTTTTTTTGAAAAGACTTTCCCCCAGAACTAGCTCAACAGGCTCCAATGGCAAGTCAAATAGTTTTGCAAAAACCCTATTTGACTGTCAAATTATTAGTTTATACAACAAAATCTTTGTGATTGCTTATTTTTTTTTTTGTTTTAAAATTTGGCAATACCATTTTTCTATTAGCTATTTCTATTAAAAATATGCAGGTGTCAAAGTTGCACTTAGACCCATTGGAATCGTTGTTTTTGTGTCGCCTGCCTTAAGGCAGGAGGGCCATTCTCCGTTAAAGTGTTCAAGTTTGGTCTCCAAAATGACCAAATATCAACATTAAGGAATTCCTGAAAATTATTGAAAATCGTAAACTGTAATATTCTCCGAACACGGAACAATGCATGGGTGATCTTAAAAATATATCCGATTTTTAGTATATTGCCTAACGTTAACACTTAAGTAAGGTATCTGTCGTAACGTATCTGTCGGGCCTTTTTCTTAGTCGTGCTGTTCTTGATGAAAGTATGTGCTTCACCGACTTAGTCTCTATACGTTATCAGGTATTCCCTTCATACTAAAGCATGGTGTGGTATTCGACTTTATGTATCACGCCATATTGCAAGAGCGTAGCAGGAGGGATGTAACGTATCTGTCGCGTTATGAACATAACAGGAGGGATTTCTTTCATTACTAGGGCTAGAAATTGTTACGTTGAAACCAGATTTTTATGCAAAACATGTATAATATAACATTGACTTCTCGATTTATCACATATTGGAACATAGGTATTCAGTTATTTTTAGCAATTTTGTATCCATTCGAATTATGGTAACGTATCTGTCTGCAATATTGGCGACATGCTCTCAGAGAACTCTTGCGAATCTCTAATAATCCAATATTATCATATGTTTTAAACTTAACAATTAGTGCATAATAGAGGCTGATAAAAATGCAATGCAATCTGTGATATGAGCTCTTGTGTAACGAGCAGGGACACATTTTAAAGAACGGTTTTGGGCTGGCGACATGGCGAAAAGCAAGAATTATGCATCTTTAGCCTTATTGCTTGATACTTTCTCATCCGGTTACAACATCTAGTTCGGATCATTTTGAAAACATAACTCCTAAGTATAATTTATATTCATAAACATTCATTCTTAAAGACCAAAACAAGCTTTAAACTGTGCATGACTGTGAGCGACACTAAAACGACTTTTTGAACACTTTATCGGAGAATGGACCTGGAAGACACATAGGGATCACTTTTATCCACTGTTGATGTCTGTTGACTGTTGATGTCTGTTGTTGTCTGTTGATGTGAAAAAGGGTTAACATTTGCATGTAATATCAACATACTTTGATGGATTTAAACCAAACTTGGGTCACAGGTGATGAGGTCAAAGGTCACATACCAAGATCATATGAGGTCAAGTTGTAAGATGGGCTGAAAATGTAAAATTGACCTCATTTGAAAAGTTGAAGTTCAAATTGAGCCAAACTTGGTTTATGGAGTTTACATGCAAACCCTCATTTGTTTATGAGGTCATGTGAGGCCTATCATTCACAAACCGTGACAGCAGGCGACACAAGCGGTCCGAGGACCGATGTATTTTTTAAAATGCCTTGATTATATGTTGGTTTACATGCTTTTCTGTACAGACTCATCACAAGCTCAAGGAGTTTCACAGCTGCAGCCATTATTACTCCAGACACACAACCAGACATTGACCCACAACTGAGATGGTCGTTACTTGTGGGATGTTGAATGCCATCAGTATAGGAGCTGGCATCCTTGGATGTGGAGGAGGGGGAAGTCCTTATTTGGGCAAGCTTATGCACTGCAGCGCTCAAGGATGGAATAAAATCAAGATTATTGCACCTGAAGGTATATGTATCTTCTCTGTATTGGTATATTTATGAGAGGGCATTCGTATCCACGCCTCATCCTTGACTGCCTTGAAAGAGTTGAGATTTTTATATCCCTGAAAACGTTATAGTGTGTGTGCCAAATCTTGGCATGCTAATTCTAAACTCTGGAGGAATGCCGTTACTTTTGTATGTTCCCTGCCAGAAGTTGCAACACAGTGGCCTATGGAGGGACGTGAATAACGAACCTTTGCCAAGCAATACAAGGCACCACAGAATCAACTAAAAGGTTTTGGAAAATGACCTTTCTCGAGGACTCTATAGTGAACCTTAAGGTCTACTATCATGACAAGTACCTTTAAGTTAAAAGAGAAGATTAATTGTTTTGCCTCTTCTATCATTATCCTGTTGGATCTAGCCATACATCTTATAGACTAGGGGTTTGAGCAACTCCTAGGAATTTGAGTCCTGCTCATTAATTTGGAGTCCCGGGTAATAAATTTCCCTACCTGATTCCCTAAATTTGCCTATGATTCTAATTGGCTGAACTCACAAAAAATCATACCACAACTGTTTTCAGTTGCAAAAAATTGGTTCATATATTTTTTTTGCATTTTTACTTTTTGGTTAGACTTGATACAACCTTGGAATTGACAACGAGTATCGGATGTATGTATAAGGGGTGCTCCGGGGTAAAATTGGAAAGAAATACCAAGTGGAATGGATACAACAGAGCTATGCACTGTATGCAAGAATCTCTTTGTCTGCTGGCTTCAAAGAAGGATCTTACGAGGAAAACTAGGTTGGGTATACATTGTCTCAGGGCAATTTTGGGGGTGAATGGACTATGGCTCTCCCTTTTTTGTGTCCGTCTGCAAGAAATTGCAGAAGGCTGCACCTAGGGATTACTCTGGTCGCTGTCTGTGTATGTATGATGTATGTAATGTAATGTGTATTTATGTATGTATGAGTGTCTTGGTCAAATGTGAACCCTAATATATTTCATGCCGTATGAGTTCCGTAAGGGCTACGATGTAACTTTGGTGGAAAGGAGTGGACAGGGTGGGGGTGACATGTGTGACCTCATGGACCTTGCTGACCTCATGTGACCTTTGGCCCCATTCCAAACCCGCAACGCAGACCACACTCGCGTCGGGGACCCCATGATATTTTTGCATCTATATTTGCATTCAACACCCCAATTAGATATATTTTTTTGTTTTGTGAGCAACGTGAGCCTTAATTGTAACCCAACATGATACCCCACCCTAAAGCCTTTAGCATGCACAAAAGGGGCAGCAAGGTATTTTTGCCTATCCACTTTGTGGTGCTGGCCTTCCTGGTTGATCCAACAGTATGGCCTTATAGGCTTATGATCAAGGCACTCTATACAAAGAACACAACACCACTCCTCCCCCCTTTTTCTTTTTCCACTTAGAAGAGACTAGGATTACATACTTAGACCTACACTCTGCTAGATCTCTCCAAAACGTGGTTGTATTATGTTCTTTTGCTGGTAGTGTCATAAGCCTGTAACTGCCACAGAGGGTTGGAATCATATAGGTGGCTTGCACCACAAAAAGGTCTTAGTGTCATTTCAACAACAAAAAGGACAATGTGCCAAAGCAATTTGGGATTGAAATACAGATGGACAGCAGCAGATGACAGATGAATTTTGTATATGGTCGGCACTAATGTTCAATTATCTGTGAATTTAATGTTTGTGTCATCACAATATTTGAAGGCTATAATTCACATAAGGAAATTGCCATGAAATGAACAAGTTTTCATAGTTTGCTTTGCGTTGCAGCAGAGATCAAAAGCTCAGTCCTCCAAAGTATGCCTTTAAGGAAACAAATCTTTTTAAAAAAAGATAGCATTTCAATATTCAATAGTGAGTAGATATTGAAAAGAAGGATGGAGGCCACTTTATTGAGAATTTTCCTGCCCAGCCTGAGAGAACCAGGAAGAATATGCAGCTCCCAATGTGGTGGCCGTAATGCCATCTGAGATAGGAGGTGCGAATGCATGGAACCAATTGGAGTAGCGGCAAGACGGGATGCCTGTGGTAGACTGTGATGGCATGGGCAGAGCTTTTCCTGAACTACAGGTAGCGTGTGATTTGTTTCAATTGTTGTTGATTGAGTTTAGTTGGGACAAAGCTATAATGCAGCTGTATTCTAATGGTCAAACTTTGAAAGGATAAAACTGCAAAAAATTTGGAGATGAGCTGGGAGCATCACCCTTGCAAATAAACTTTTCTGGAATTTAAGGAGCAACAAGGACATTTGCAGAAAATGTCACGAAAAATGCTGCCTATTTTTAACCAATTTTTTTAATATTTAGAATCAAATACAAAATAACATCTGAAGTGAATAAGCCAAACATGTTGTCCTTTATGTGACAAGTAGGTGATTTAGTATTCGTGCACGACAGCAAATCCAAGCATTCTTCTCTATAATTTCAAATACCTTATTTTTGGCTTTTCTTTCATTTGGCAGGTCATTTGGAAAGCCACTCAGCAAACCATTGACCTGAGGATTGTTGGACTTGAATTGTCAATTCCCAAATGATCATGAAAGTGAGACGATTTTAAAACTTTGAAAGAACGAGAAAGTTGATTCTGAAGTGACTAGTTGCTTATAATGACAGTGGTTGAAGCTCTTAAACCCCTTGGGCACTACCCACCTATGGGACTCTGAGTGCTATTTTGATTTGGGTCACTTGGGAAGGTAATCATGTATGAGCCAATCGGAGATACGTAAGAAAGGTGGCTTGGTTTACAAAGGGATAGAAAGCCACTCATTTTGATTGGTTACTCAGAGCGGGCTCTATGTTGTGTCCGGAATGAGCCATTCAGACAGATTGTTTCATAGGTGGGTAGTACTCAGGTGCTTACCAGTTCCATCCTGCAGTTCTTTTGGTTGGAGCCAGTTTCTATTCAAAACAAGTGAACGATTCAATTAGGCCTATAAATAAATATGTAGGCTGTCAGGATTATTTATTTAGATATAGAGAACTTCAAAATGTTAATCAAAAATCAGTTCAACATGTACTATTGAACTTTAATGAACATAGCACAAAAATTATTTTACTTTTTTTTTTTTTTTTTTTTTTTTTTAAAAAAAAAACTGTGAATGAAAACGTGGGTTGGTCGGCAGAATTTTTATTTTGTCTTAAAAAAATTGGGGGTGGCAGGTATTTTTAAAGGGTGGTTCGGGTGATGGCAAACAAACTTTTTGGGGGCTTACCATGAAACACTGGTCAACCGAGGGTTGAGTTTTTTAAGTCCCGAAGACTAAGACAATGTTTTGAGGGGCCTACCATTTAACCACTGGATAACCTGAGGTGAGTTTTTAAGCCCCCCTAACCACTAAGGAAACTTTTGGTGGGCCTTACCTTAAAAAAAAAAACCACTGGTCCAACATGGGGTTGGGGACTGTTGAAGACTCCCCTAACACTTAGAAACTTTTTTATAGAGGGTGTGTGTTCTAGGGTTGTCACTACATGGTTGTAGTAACCCAGCATTGGTTTAAATAACCGGCACTCAAAAGAATTTCAGCTCTTGCCACTAGAATGGGTAATGATCATTTTGTCCTCAAAACACTGTTAAAATGCCCACGATTGCCATCCTGAATCACCTATTGTAATTCCATATTCTTGTAATTAGCCGGCCTAAATGTTGGCCAGTGACTGACACCCTGGTGTGTTAATAGGTAGAAATGACCAAACCTATTACTTAAGGTAATATTTCTTGATTGATTTTGCCGCATTAGATGTGTGTTCCATTCCAATATATGGTCCATTCTCTTTGTCCCAGTTACTCTGGTTGATTGATGACAAAGGCTACGTTTGTGGCACTGAAGGTAGATACTCCCAAGGACTGAAGATTATAAGGATCATCTGTGTGAAGTTGGGGTAGGTATAACAAGTCGCAGACATGAAATGACACCATTTCCAGAAAAAATATACATAAACAGTTGGGAATTAGTTTGGCACAGCTGTTTGAAAGTCTCATTTATTATGACAACCAGAATAAAACAACAAATATTGTCAGCGACACACTTTTGACAACTGATTTGGAATATTTAGTCCACTAACCACATTCTGTATAAATTTTAGGACATTTCATTGCGGGCAAATACGATTTTTCTGAAAAATCTAGTTTTCCACGTCTTTCTATGGAGAATGGGCATATAGAGGGCGCTATAACATACAAATCTTAAACTTTGTAGGCATATATGGCAAGATTCCCGCAATGGATTTGTCTCATTTTTGCGGAGATGATAGCTCTTGCATGTCCCTACTTACACCAGTTGTCAAAATTGTGTCGCCACTGCTTAAAATTGTTCTAAAAATAAAAGAGACAGTTTGTATGGGGTCAAACAGCTGTGTTGGAGATTATCCCCAAGTCCCGGGAGAAAAGGAAGAAATAAATGCAGAAAAGTAAGAGAAGGGTTGGAGGTATGGTGGGGATTTGATCTGGATCTTAAACCAATGGGGGCACCACAAACATAAACAAATGTCACATCATCTATACCTGGCACAAAAAGTATCTCGGCATGTTTTTTGATCAGTATTGTGCCAAAGTCCTTACCCCATTTTTGCACAGATTTCGAAATATACATTTTATGGGCTAGGCCTTGCTCTTCTTTAATACCTGCTTATAAAAAAGCGTTCCCTGTTTGTAGAAAGGGCTGAGATAGAACGCCGAAAAGCAAACCCCCAAAACAAAAGTTTGCAGTTTGTGGATTTTTTCAACTGCCATTGCAGTGTACTGGACACAACACGCGGACCCACAATCAATTTGCAAGTAGGATTTCTCGCTCATCAGTCGGAAAACCTCTTAGTGTAAAATCAATACACACGTATTATGCATTGTACCACACAGTGACCATTGAAAAATCCAAAAATGCAACTTTTGGTTTGGGTGGTTTGCGTCGTTCGGGCACTCTATCTCAGACATTTTTGTGAACTTTTTACAAGGGAGGGTGTTATGAAAGAGCAGACATAGGCATTATCAAAGGATATTTCGACAACTTCAAAATGTTCTGACTTTGGCCAAAAATACTGATCGAAAAAAAACATGCCGAGATACTTTTTGTGCCAGGTGTTTTGACTACACTCCTTTTATGTTTGTCTGCTTATTATAGGGATTACTTTGGAAGTAGGTGTGTTGTCTGTCTTTGTGGTACATTTGCCATATCTTTTTTCATAGATGAGCTAGAGTAGCCAAACTGGGGTATATTGTAGGGAGGGCACACAGCCCCCAATTTAATCATGTAATTTATTTTCCCCAAGGTGCTCCCCTGGGTCGGGGGGGGGGGGATGTCCAGCCCTGGAATGTTTCTGTAAATTAAAACTGCGTTTTGTACTGTTTTTTGTTGAACATGTTTAATTCCTTTGAATGTATGTAATATAAAACCACACAGTACAAAACATTATGAATGATCACAAAACATTTAAGTTGGAGTTTATTGTTATAATATGCGATGAACATTTGAAAAGAAATGGGAAACTAGTTGCATGATCTTTTTATAATTGGTCATTTTGCATTCAGTTGTTCAGTAGGTCTGGCATCCAACATCGTGAGAGCTGAGGACTGGTTGCTGCATCACAGTGTTTTATACTCCATAAGTAGAGCTTGGCATCTTGGTCTTCAGCTGTCCTGACAGCTCAGAAGGCAAAGACGGACCCTGTTGACAGTATCATAGAACATGAGAATGGCAAACTGCTTATGAAAGGAAAGGTAAACAAGTAGAATGTTCTTGTCCAATTTTGGATATTTAGAAGCTCTGACATTCAGCTCCTTAAAGGGACATGAGGAGATGTCCTGAAAGAAGTGCCCCCAATTTTCTCGAACCCCGGTTTTTTACATATTTGGAATGCTTACCAATGTATTAGATCACACCTGAAGTAAATAAGCCGAATACGCCGTCTTTATGTAATAAGATGATGATTTAGTAGTTTCTGTCGTGCACGACAGTAAGTCAAAGCATGGTTTTCTATGGGGAAAGATTACGATAGCAGGCAAGTTCAAAACAAGGTTTGGGGTTTTCTTTTGCACCTGTTTGTACAATAAACCTTTGAAACGTTCTCGGTAGGTGGTTTACAACCGATCCAGTGAAATTTGAGAGAAATTCGTATCCTAAAAAAATCTCCTCCTGTCACTTTAACAAAATTGCAAACTGGAGCATGGCACATTGTAACACTTTCTGTAAGGCTTAAAATTAAGCCCTAAGGAAAAGTTCATCAAGTTAAGAGAGTTTTTAATGTTGGTATCATAAAAATATGAAAATGGAATACTAGACTTTTCAAAAAGAAAATGTAAACTACCAAAGGTAGACATGGTCATTTGCTGAAAGGGACACTAGATTTTGAAATAGTCCCAAATCCATTTTTAGCTCTGTCTCTCTAAATATTTTTAAATTGTTCTCATTGCTCATGCCTTGTAGGATATAATGGCCATTAAGGAAATTGAGGTCAAAGATCAAGGGACCATTTGGGTTCATTGTGTAAAAACTTGAATACCCACCCACTTCTTTATTAAGGTACTATCAGTGATACTTCCAATTGTTATTTATTCCACAAATCCAACCAAGTTCTGGTGACACTCACCTCGAGGGAGAAAAAAGGTCTACTGACTTTGAATTTGACCTTGTGACCTCACTATAGTGCTGCACACATATTCATCCCAAATATGAGATGAATATGAATACTAAATGAAGCAATCCAATACCTGGGTTGAAGCAATAAGAAATTATCAACTTACGAATGAAGAGTAAACATTTATTAGGAGTTGTCGGCTCCTATGAATACGAGTGGTGGTTGACAATCACCCTGTCTGCATGTGCATATCAGACCAAAGGTCATTGGTAGTCAACTGGGATATGTAAGTGTTACTTGCTGCATTTATTAAAACAAATTGAATCCTGTCAAAATTTGCTAGCTTGATGTTCTTCCCAAATAATTATGACACATCGGTTAGGTGTATCAGCTGGCACCACACATAACTTGGGTTAATTGTGATAGCTTCTAAGATCAAACAGTATTGACAGAGCTACTCATTGATAGAATGAAGGTTGGTGGTAAAATTTGGTCATTATTCAGTCTAAGTTTAATTTTTGGAAACATTGATCTAATTAACCCTCATCTACCGAAGGGGGGGGGTGGTTACCACCCCCCTTTCAGTTTTTTCCCCGGCTTGCTAAAACCCCTTTTTTGGGGCAAAATTATTTAATGTAATTGTCAATTGACATTTTCCGCTCCTTTACATCCAAAAACAAACATCCACCAGGGTATGGGTAAGATACAGGGTGATCCCAAAGTGATGGATCAGGAGAGAAGTACCAACATGCCTAGCACAACACAGAAACATCACAGGCACTTGATTTTGGTACCAATAGAAAGCTGTCCTCCTCTGTCCATTGATACCAAAATGAGTACCAACACACCTAGCATTACGTCACAATGACGTCATAAAGTTTGGCATGTAGCAAAATTGTCAATTTCCATAGACACACATAGGAGAAATATTCATTTTTGGTTGGCCAAAACTAGTGGA
Organism: Ophioderma brevispina; assembly: GCA_023653785.1. Classification (NCBI taxonomy): domain Eukaryota; kingdom Metazoa; phylum Echinodermata; class Ophiuroidea; order Amphilepidida; family Ophiodermatidae; genus Ophioderma; species Ophioderma brevispina. The sequence goes on from JAMKCH010000648.1 coordinate 29,749, forward strand.
ATAGCTATTTTCATGCATTTTTTTTTTGTCTGACTTGATGTACTGACTAGTTTTTGTTTTATAATGAGAGTATTTTAGTGCTATATAATGTTTTTAGTCCTCTAAAATGCGAAATATCATTTCCCACCCTAATTCAGTATAAATTTCCTCAACATATGACGTCCTAATTACTCGATAATGGGGATTTGGTACTATTCTGATACCAATTGAAGAATAAACTCTAAGCTAACCCCGTGTTACAAATTTACAGTAATCGGATGTTCAGTATCAAAAATCCACTGGGGTGTAACCACCCCCTTAGGAGTTTTGTTACAAAAAAATGGCTCCGTTCGAACAGGGTTAAAGCAATGAAAGCACATGTTTTGAAGAGCACCCCCAATTTTCAAACTGAGATTTTTGCACAGTTTGTGTTGGTAATTGGGGTCTAGTAAACTCTACCTGTGAGAGGTAAAGATCAAAAAATGAATGTTTGTCATAAAAGAAGCAATTTTGTTTTTTTGTTAATTAGAATTGGGATCCCTGCTGGAAGTTAATGGCGTAGCTGGAAACGCCGATTAATGGTGAATAGTCCCTGAAATTAATGCCCCGTCAAAAATGACCTCAAACTGACTTCCCTCTAAAACTTGACTTGCCTGAAATGGATGAGCGTAGACACATACTGGCACAATTCCCGCTAATGTCATATTTAAGGAATTTCTAGCAGCCGTTGAAATTATTATCAGAGATCTCCGGCCGATATTAATGCTAATTACAAAATTCCCGTATATTTTGCGACCCAGAGAATGTTGAGTCTCTAGCATTTACAAGGTATGTGTTTACTAGCCATCACCTATAGCAAAAATCTCAAAATATCCGGAAAATTGGGGCGCTCTTTTCAAAAATGTGCATGTTATTGCCTTCAATTACATCATGCAGATGGCCATGTTTGCCTCTTTCCACTGTTTCGCCTTTTGCTGGAGATCCTACACTGGCAGCAATACAAGTAGGAGTATTTTCAACATTGTGCACAACGGTTGGATTCTCTCTACCAAACCAATGACTTCGCAAGAGGGTGAATTAATTATGTAACACCCCTCAATTATTCCCATTGCCAATTCAAGGCTTGCACCTACAAATGGTGACCACGCAAGGGTTATTATGATCACAGTATATGTACATTCCACTTTGTTAAAAATTTGCCATTTTATCCCGATATGCATGTGATGAGTTTGCACGGGAGGCTTGATAAGGGGGCATCCGAGTTGATGGTACCGGAGTCTACGCTGGACAGCAACTGAGATTGGACTTTCAAATGAAAATCTGATTGCCAAAATGGTGAAGCATTCAGATGCTAACCTTCAGGGACAGGTATATGAAGTCACTTTTCAAAGTACGATTTGATGAATTAAGCACAAAGAATTCCTGAACATTAGGCTTTCAGTATATCAAATTTTTGCCAATGATTTTTATTTTTTTAAAGAATAAAAAGGGCATGAGATTTTTATATTATATAAACTGTTGGGCTATTAAAGTATGTGTGCCTGATCTCATATGCAGAATTAATGCCCTCAACCACACCCATCTAAAAGAGTGGAGATTTAATATCATTGGAACTGTTTGGCCCTAATTAGTAGTGTATTACTGAAAGGAAGAGCAATAGAGCACGAACGTCTTACAAAAAATTCTGAAGTTTAATATGTAAGCAGTGTGCACTATGTTTCCATCCTGTATGTAAACATTATGGAAATGCACACTTCCTATGTTTGCATATTTAGAAACAATGTTCACTAGGGTTAAATGATCAACAATTATAACATTAAAGGTGTTTGTGCCAAGCGCTTTGAGGATCCCCTGAATTAAGAAGTAGTATGAATTTTGAATATTTGATAAAAAGCTGGTATTTTTCTCTTGTCGTCCAAAATTTCATCCTTCAAATCTATTTTTTTTCCAAAAAATATGACACAAATGTGCCATTTTAAGGCTAAACCATCAATATTAGCACAGTAGTGAACAAGGCAGGGCATTGCATACTGATTATTTTGCTTCTAAACATCACAACTACAAATTGTTTCCCAAGATCCTTGTGTGAGTGTATGCAATGTCAGAAAGACTTTCATATCAGTTAGAAAACTGATTATACAGAAATCACACAAGTGCCTTTTTATACTCGCCTCTCATTACTTTCTCCTTGCTCTTCTCTACCCTGTATTAGGTTGCTAGCTTCGTACCAGACCTCAATTTGTTATACTTGATGTTTGATTCTGGTCAGAACCAATAACACCAGAGAGGTTCTGATTTTGGTCTGCGAGTAGCGTTGATAGTTCTTCTTGCCCTTCTCACCATTACTAAGAACAGAGACAGCACGAAGGTGGTTGGGCCAAGTGCTTTTGGTTATGAAGATGTGAGTTAAACCATTGTGAGAGTATAAAGCAGTGATCCTGTTTTCCCAATCCTACAAAAATTTAAGTTATCACTCTTTGGTTTTGATGATGATAGGGAAGAATGTGCATGTGCAATTGCTTTGGTAGTGCGTGTGTGGAATGGGACCATGGTATGTGAGTTGATACATAACTGTCTTTTTCTTTGTTGGCAAGACAACTTTAACAAAAGCTGATGATATATCCTTTGTCCCCATTATTCCTTTTATAGGATAAGCATAAATGCAGCCATGCGATTATGGATGTACTGGAGCAATTGACTGCTAAGCCCTGTTCCTTCAAGTAAAGCATCATTTTCTGATTTTTTTTAAAAGATAGTCTTCTTTTTTTAAGTCCCAATCTATTTTTACAACTATCCGAAACTATCTTTACAAGAAACATGTGATCATAATTTAATTGTCTTCTCATCGAGCTTTTTTAATATACAAAAAAAAACCAATACGTTGATTTGTTTTAACTAATAAAATCGGTTGCACTTTTCATCCAAATGGCCCACAAGCCAAACAAGTTTTGGAGCCAGTTTTTTGTAACTTTAAGGTTCACTAGTTTTGCCACATCTCTCACCTATGTAATTTCCAAAAACTTTATAAAAATATGTTTAAATTTTGGAGTCCTTAGTCCTTTCTAAACTTTCTGTTCATAAGAGTCACTGTATACAAAATTATGGACTCCTAACCAAAAATAGTAGGTTTGTATCAAAAATTGGACACAGCTCACAGAGTTTCTTTCAGAGCAATTATTTTTCTTAAAATGAGGCAGATTTTCCTACTCCATTTGACAATTTGTGTCATTTGTGTAGCAGTCTACCCCAAATTTGCCCTTAACCACTTGACACTGCAACTAGCCATATTTTCAGTATTGGGTGTGCTGAAAAACTATTTTTGAAATCACTGTATAAGGCTAATACAAGGTTAAGGCAACTTGGGGACATAACCCTGTTAAGGCAGGTCACACCCAGGGTCATAAGAGCCACAATGGGACACTTGAAAGGTAGGAATCATGAGGTCAATTAAACTTAGAGTACTGTATTTTCATCCACCGTCTTCGGGACATACTTTTTTGCCTTATTTCCTGTGTAAAAGAAATTAATTTTTGATCTCTTTATCTCCATAATTACTTTCTCAAAATATCAATATATTTGTTTGTGTGGGAGAAATGTATGTATAATCCAAAATAATGTAATAAATTTGAAAATAAATGAAATATCTTGGATTTGTCCGACATGTATGTATGTCCGTAATCCAGACATTTTGTTAAAGATTTACGAATTAAATTTTTAAATTTTATAGGATGAATATCACATATGATTGCACCAATAACTTCAACTCATATCTTTTCAGATTTTGTTCAATTTTTTTTTTGTGGGCTGGCAACATAGCTGCCAGACCACTTTGCAATCTGTTGTGCGTATATGTGTGAGTGTGTTGTTATGACGTCTCGTGGACGCCTAAGGTCAAAAATACCTTTCAAACACAAATAAATGACCTATGTGCACAAGTGATCTAAATTTTATATAATAAAACAGTTTTACTGATCTTTACTTGAGTTGGTTCAAGAATTTGGTATGTCCAAAACAAAATTACATAAATTACAACATCTTAAGATTATTATGACTTATAAAGAGTTCTAGTATCCTATACTTAAGGCGTTGAAGTTCATCGATGATATGTCCTCACAGCGAGACTCCAAATGACAGTAAGCAAAGTTCACATAATTTAACCCTTCAGGTAAGTATATTTCCCATGGGAATCTTCTCAGTCTGAATAACTTTGATCCAGCAGTTCAAGACGAGACGACAAGGTTAAATTAAGTCCTCGACGACATAATCCACATTATAATCATGCCAAGATAATCACCACGATTGCTATCTGTCCCAAAATTTGGAATCCTATTTGATTCCCCAGCACTTTGCTTCAAGACGACAGTAGAATAATTACAGCAACTCTGCTCACATGGAATTATATTCCGGACAACCTAGTCTTGACACAGGTCTGCTCCTCAATCCAGAGTAAAACTAGCTATCTTCTAGCTACTTGTTTACTAGTGATGCTGGCAGAGAGTCCTTCCGTTGATAGTATGAACTACTCACAGATAATCCCCTTTCCTAACAATAATCATTACATCATCCGCATGCATAAACATACTGATCACATCACTTTTCCCATATATAACTCTGTGGGGAAATTCCCCTGATCTTACAATTTTTTGATCTCCACATAAACAAGTTAATTGAGTTTTTAAGTTGCATTCGTGGGGAATTCCCCACTTCCCACATTGTGCAATCTAAACAGGTGGCAACTTAGCATACACCTCTAGGGAATCCCCCTTTCCTCTTTTTTATAGTAAACAAAGTGCTTTCCTGTGTGAAAGTTTTCCTCAAATAAATTGAGAAATAATATTTTTAAAAGTTTAATCAGAAAAATGGAGGCTATATACGTGTGGTGTCACTAAATGTTTAGTTTTTTGTATCAGCAGCCCACAGCTTATATCTTTTGAATATATTTAATAAAAATAAAAATATTTTTTGTTTTGAATTTTGGTAAACCAATTATGAACTTGTGTGACAGCTTTCAAATTCCTATTATTTCTATACTAAACGTGGCGTAACCAAGACCTTTACAAATGGGGGGCTGAAGGGGTTCCAAGACTTTTTTTGAGGGGGCCCTAATTTGGGTCACTTCTCCATATACACTGTACAAAAGGTCAGTTCATTGGGGGGGCAGAAGGGGGGCAGGGTTTTTGTTTGGGGGCGCCTCGCCCCCTGCCCCCCCCCCCCCCCCCCCCCGCTGGTTCGCCACATTTATAACAAGTATTTTTATGAAGGATCTTATAATCCTACTGTAAGAGATGGTAGAATTGCCGTTTTGCACATGATGGGGATTCCTAGAAGTTTATATTCACTTATCAAAAAATTCCCCCGTACTGGTACCCAGGGATTCGCCGGGAATTGTACTACCTGATAGCCGGTGAGTTGATCTTTTTTTGCCTGGGTGTACTGGGCGTATGCGGGACTTGTTCATGGGTTCCTCGCTTGTTCAAAGCTGGGATTGGTGGGGTTGACAAACCGAAGCGCAAGTTTCTACAAACGTATAAACGTAGTATGACAACGTGCACCCGGGATACAACAACTTCTGTTAAACAGGTGTCCTGGAATGGTATTGGTGGGTTCGGTAGACCAAGATGCCCACGCGTGTGAGATTGTGAGATTTATTTTTTGATTATGCATATATTATCAATGGTTTACGCATTTGACACTTTTGCCCCGCTGGCCGTGGGTGACTTAAAAATGGTGCCCCCGCAGAGCCGGGACTTGGCCGGTGAGTTTTTTAACCTTTAAAAAAAAAAAAACACCTGGTGTGCAAGTCCTGGCCATCCCCGGGTACCCAGGGGCCGGGCATTTTTTTGATAGGTCATTAACCTGTGCAGATATTCCCATGTGAAATCAGGAGAAAAGCAAGAAAATGACTTTTTTCAAGCAGTTTCTTTGATGTGAAAAAAGTGTAAATTTTAATTTCCACGGATTAAAAATATCACACTCAAATATGAAAGCATACCCTAATTTTTTATTTTTTTTATTTTTTTTATTTTTTTTATTTTTTTTATTTTTTTTAAAAATAATTCAATTACCCTTTTGGGTACACAAGCATCCACCTTGAATTCAAGTGCACAACATAAATACACCATGCACAAGTAATTTTTGGGAGATGTCATATTTTCATCATTGACATTGTTATTAGCCATATCTACTTCCATACAGAGAATAAGTGCACATCATATTCGAGTATACTGGTGTTAGGACAGTTTCCAACAGCATGTGGTACTACTCAATTTGTTGTAAAATCACACATCCTCATTAACCATTACATTAGCTCTCACAAGCGAAATAATATGTTTATTCAACTGCTGATATAATATGTATGTGATATTATCTACTGTTTAAAGATGCAACCAAGAGATTTCCAAATAACAGTGTCCCTAAAAACTTGAAATTTCCTGATTTTTGCCCTGCTGTTAAGCTTTTCCAGTCAAAAATATTCACATCTGAAAGATTAACCTGAGAACAGTTTCTTTGGTACCAAAATTTTGACACTTTTCTAATTTCGTATAGGAGCAGAATAAGAAATTCAGCCTATTAATGCGAAGCGGGCCAAATTCAAATATCATGCTTAGTTATTGAGTTACCTGCCAGATCACTACAAACTAGCACACCTTGATTTTTTTGGTAGTTTTTAATATATACACAATAATCCAAAGGTGTGCTAATTAAATTTTGTGCGGCACCTCGACATCCAAGATGGCGTCCAAATGGCTGCCGTTTTTTGGCTAACGACAGTATTTGAGGGTAATGTCCTACGTGAGCCTCCCAATCCCTTGTTTTTGGTGTCATGTTTGAGATAATTTAATTATCTACATGATGATACCCCTTTTGTGGGTTTTCATTGTTATCTTACACACCGTTTTGGGGGCAAAAAAGCATATTTTTTGCCATTTTTTTTCAAAAAAATGTGCGGACTGAAATACGTTCTCCCCCATATATCAAATTTGTTCTTCATAATTGGATCAAGACGTCTCAGGAATTTGCCCTCATATATAGGGCATTTTGTGTGAAAGCACCGGATCATAGCACGTGTAAACTTGAAGTTATAGTGTCACGAATGAATGGGGTCTTCATCACAAACCGCCATTTTGTCACATTTCTCTAAACACCTGAAACAAATGTTGGTCAATACATATAAAATGCTATATTACAATTTCTGATCACCTAATTATAATAAATGTTTGATTTCAGTTGCTGCAATGACCTTGCTGATTCAACTTTATTTAGGTAACCTTAATCCAATGAGGCTGCCAAAACTTCCTGCTTTGACAAAACAATGTTTTTAAGATAACGGGTGAGAAGCCTCCACTCAGCATGGATTTTTAAAGCAAATAAAATTTTCTATACAGGATTATCCCATGCTTGATGGAGTTTAAGGTGGTTAAAGTGGTATATGCGCAAAAATGTGAGTTTTTTTGACATTTTTTTCCCAAAAAAGAAGATCAAGAAAGAGAGACTGTTTCTACATCAATTGAAAATTCTTATTCAATGAGTCTTTTACTTTGTAGGACTTTGTCCCTATAAATATGCACACTGTGAAAGGCAGCTTTACAAACATTTCTGTAAAACAAATGTTATAGTGGCCCAAAGTAAAAATGTGTCACAATCACACTTAAAATGGCTATATGACGTTTTTGATCACCTAACTATCATCATGTTTGATTTCAGTTGTGCGCAATGGCCTTAGCGGATTCAATGTTTTGCGTACAAACCTCTACATCCAAGATGCGGCAAAATGGCCGCGTTTTGACCACAAATTAACATTTTTAAGGATAATATATGTTTTATATTGAATATAAGCAAGTCAAACTTACATTTTTTTTTAATTGGGTGCTTTTTAGGACAATTTTGTAGCCAAATACAAGGTAAGAGTCATATCTATATGAAATTACTATTATGACACAATATCTGGGTGCCTCAAAATCTCTCGTTGCACGCTTTAAATTTGTCAGATACCAACAAGTATTTAATTTTCTGGCAACACTGAAAATGTGCATTTTCATTGACGATTTACAACCTGGGGTGGATTTCAAAGACTTACTTTTATAAACCCAGTGGCGTCACAGCCGGGGGAGGGGGTACGAGCCCCACGCTCGAAGCCTATCCCCCTACCAGCCCCTCACAATGAACTGACCTTTGTACAGTGTGTATGAGAAGGACCCCCATTTTCCCCTCAGAAAATGCCTCGGTACCCCTCTGCCCCTCCCCCCATTTGCAAAGGACTGGTTACTCACTGTATAAACCCATCTTAAGTCAACGCAGTGTAAGTATTAAATAGATTTAGTAACTTACGAAATTGATGCATTTGCTTACGATGGGTGGCACAATGAGGTGAATCCACCCCTGGTTTAAACAGTTACCAACTGTCAGGTTTATTTTTTAAGCAGAATACCACATTGCTTTCATCTGTCTTAGATGTGGTTTTGCATTGTAGCAAAGAGTTAATTCACTATAGTCCGTGTCACTACCTTTGTGCAGTGATATCACAACCTTTACACCGCATCAAGAAAGTGCCTCTTTGGGCGCGCACATACAAGCCCATCTCTTCAAGTCAGTGCGAGGGAGTTCACTCCTTACGACCAACAAATCTAATATAATAGAATATTACTAATCATAGTAGCATTTCTAATGCGCCATCAAGCGAGATAAACTATTCCGAGGCCGCAGAATACAAAAATACAAGACAGAAATACATACATGTCATATAACAAAGATTATGTAAGCAACATGAAATCATGGAGGGGGGGGGGGGGGGGGGGGGGGGGGGGGGGGGGGGGGTTGGGGCGTCACTGTAGCAGAGGGTAGCGACACAGACTAATAGACGACGGGTTGTGCTGCATGGAGACCAGAGAAACAAAACACTCTTTAAGTTGGTGTAAAGTATTTAGTCTGCAAGTTTTTTAAGCAGCTATAATATCTAAGTCGATTACAGAAGAGAACCTGACTTTGCAAACTCAATAATACATATGGGGATCAAGTAAATGATATACACATTCCTATTAATGTGGGTAGGCCCCTATATGTAATAAAGACTCAATCTAACCAGTGTTGCAGTACGTTCCAAACAAAACGATACGGTCTCGATGTCTGGTGTCCTTGCTATGCTATATAACCTCACACACATAATTTCATGTATAGGCGGTAATTTCTGCTTAGATGAACTGACTCCGATGTTTGAAAACTGGTATCCGATAGTATTCATTAGAACCAATGTGTTCCTTACAGAGACATAAAAAGCAATGTACAAAGTAAGTTTGTTATATATTTTCAAAGTACTTCAAGCCACCATAAAAGTCGAAAGTCCTGTAAAATAAAAAAAAAGGGCAAAGTAAAGTAGCGAATAACTTAATTGGCCCAAGAAAAAAAGTTTCTCAGCCTCCTGTTTGCATCGGTGTAAAAAAATGCATTTTACCACATTTAAGAAATTTTGAATGTGTTTGGTAAAAACTGGTCCAAACAAATTTGACCGAAAAGTCCGTCCAAAATGCAATACCAAATAGATCTGAAGACAGATCTGGATACATTTGAGATGGAAATAAAGTTTTTAGCCGAGTGAATTTTGAAAATGTGACCTTGAATACCTTTGTGACCGCCTTAATGTTTGAATGTATTTTACATGTTTAGAATGTGTGATTCATTTCAGTCCAATCATAATACTCAAGAAATGTACATGTTTGTGATGAAATGTCTGTAATTTTTTGAAGTATTTTTACCTTTGACCTCTAAACCATGGCCACTGATGGCCATTACCTTTATTGACCTCTCATGAAAACATTCCTACAGGATGGGAAAATATTTTCTATTTGACCTTGTTTTAATTAGGGCTGACTCAGAGATTTCTCCTGATGAGGGCGCCTCACTTTTTTTTTTTTTAGACCCACGAAGTATTCGTGTGTCTATACTACTGGGGTTTTGAAGCCAATGGTTTGGTTAACTGCGTGTTTATCTTATATCGTCTTGTCTTGAAATTTTGCATGTGTGTTTGGATAACGTGGGAAAATATGCAGCTTTTTTTCGTTTTGACGAAGAAAGGTGTGAAAGCCAAGATTAGGGTCTAAACAAACAAATTAGTTGAATTTGTTCTTGATGTGTCATACAGCTCCTTTTGGATTGTGCATTGCAAATGGCCTGAGAGTAGTTGGATAGCAAAAGTCAACACAGGAAAGCCTCTGGCAGCCTTCCTTATCACGTGTCCTTCATGTAGCTGCTATGTTCGGTTGTGTCCAATCAGATTGCTTGCAATTGGGTTTGTTTTTACACTAATTAGGGTCCCTTACCTTGCAAGGACACATGCCATGTCTGTTGGTATTCCAGGCTCAACACCTTCTGGTCAGATTTGCAATATGCATATGCTAGAACATAGTTTTGCAATGGACTATAATGTAACATTTCTACACATGAGAATTTTGAAAAATGGTTTATTGTCCTCACATTTAATTTGTTTGTTTTTCCATGATAAGCCCAGTGCATGCACCCAATCGAATTTGACACTAATTGACTGCTCAATTATTATTCTGGTCAGTCAGTGTGGTATAATAATCCTCTACCCCAGTAAAAATCATTTCTTCTCAATTTAAAATAACTGTCTGGTTTCCCCTGACCATAACCTTTCCGTGGTGTGAGGGTGTATTGGTGTGGTGTGTGTGTGTGTGTGTGTGTGTGTGTGTGGTCAATATAACATGTTTAATTAATGGAGTTCGATGAGTATGTTTTAGAGTTTTTATGTTTGGTGAGTTATAAATGAGCCGTCAATGAGTTTTAAGCGTTATTTTGTTATTGAGGTATGAATGGAGTTCAGTGATGAGTTATTTCCTTAGAGTTATTTTGGTGAGTTGGGAATGGAAGTTTATTTTTGGTGAGTTATGGGTTCATCGACTAGTTTAGTGTTTTTGAGAGTGTTTTTTTGATGTGTTTTTGGTGAGTTATAAATGGGGCCCATCAATGAGTTTATTTGTTATGTGAGGTATGAATGGAGTTCATGATGCGTTATGTTGTTAGTCATTTGGGTGAGCTATGGATGGAGGTTAATCAACCTGTTCAGAACTGTTTTAGGTTTTTTTTGGTGAGTTGTGGCATTCATTGATGAGTTATGTTTTATAGGGTTTTTTTTTGTTTTTGTGAGTTTTATGGATGGAATTTCACCATGATGAGTTTTTTTAAAGTGTCTCTGATTGGTGGATATGGATGAAGTTCATTGATGCAGTTATGGTATTAGATTTCTTGGTGGTCGCGAAAGCTGGGTGACCGCCTGGTACTATAAAAGTAAAAGGCATTCCTCCATTATTTACCTTTTTAAAAGGGCAATTCCATGAATCAATTTACCAATTAATTCCTCCATTTTACCAATTAGGGCCATTCGCGGGCATTTCTCAGTTACCAATTCCGGCTATTCCTCTATTTGCCAAAGGGGCCATTCCCTCATTTACTTGCAATGCAATTTTTATTTAAACTTACATTGCCATTCCTTCATTTACCAATGAAAGGGACATTCCTCAATTTTACTAATTTTAAAGGCATTTCCCTCTATTTACCAAATAACCGGCCATTCCTCAATTCACCAGTTAAAGGGCCATTACCAATTAAAGGGGGATTTTTGGGAAAAATAAATTATTCTGAAAATGGTTTAAATTATAATTGATTAAAGAAGCATAATTATGACAGGATGTATTTTTTTTACCATTTGAAGAGAGCACCCCCGGGTTCATGTTAACCTCAAATACTTTGTTACTGAACTACATTTCTATTTTGCCAAGCATTTTTATGTCCATCTTGAATCTATTGTTTCAAAAACTGTCTGCCAACCAATTACTTGTCTTAGGTGTCTCATCATTTCTTCTCCAAGACTCATTCATTTTCCACCATCCCTTGGGTCTTGTTGGCACATTGATGCTTCTCCCGTTCAAACAAATCATGTTTTTGTTTCATATGCTTTGTCTCACATACTAATCACTGTGTGAAATACTAAGCTCAAATCGAAGTCCTTCATATAGAAAATCACACTTTGTTCCAAAATTCCGTATCCAGAATTTTTGTTATACACGGTATCCTATGGCACTGTTAATACTGTGCATAAATGTTTACTGCATGAAAACGGAAAATCTGATTCAATCGTCTAACTTTGGAATTAAGCCATATGAGGTTACTTCTCATCTAGATGACTTTCTTAATTATTATACAAAAAAAAATTATATTTCGAAATCCCTGAGATCAGCCCCTTTAAGTTTTACAACCATGTAAATGAATTTGACCTTAGTGACCCCAATTGACCTCTCAACCCATAATTTTTGTAGAGGAATTCCAGTTAAATTTCTTATTCATAAGTCAACTGTTACATAATGTGTAAGAAGTAGTGATTGGAATATCCATAATTTGAAGTATTTTGACCTTTGACTGCTAAAAACCGTGGTAAGTGATGAGGCCATCAATTTACTTTTTAACCTCATCAAAGATTTTCTATTTGACCTTGTTTTTAAATTTTAACACACCGTAGAATGTGACCTTAGTGGCCCCCAGCTGGGACCTCGCGCCTAACTTTGTAGAGGGCACAGTCCACTTCACATGCAGAAGTCACAAGATCACTTAGCTGTAAAATAGTATTTGAAGTGTAACATAATTTGAAGTATTTTGACCTTGACCCCCAAAAGCCATGCTGTGTGGGTCATTTCATGCCAATTCACAACCGAGTACAAATCCCATCAAACACCTCCTGGATTTTTTGTCTTTTTTGGTGTATTTAAAATATATCATGATAAACTGAAATCCGGAAAATCATGAGCTCTATCCCTCTTTTCGTTGTCACCTACACAGCAATTTAAATTTGTGTGGGGGGGTCACCTCAAAAATGTACCAGGAGGGTGTGAATTCAAGTTTCAGAGGGCCATAATTAAAGAACTAAAACTACACCCCTCATATCCGTCAAACTGTATTTCTGGATAATAACCGTTGCTGCAGCGGGCAAAGTGTGAACAGAAAATGCAATTGCCCAATGTCAATTACAGGGGGTAAAAATGGCTCAAAATCACTCGACACATCACTTTTTTGTTGGGGGAGGGGGGCATAAAAAGGGAATCCTTCCACATTTGGGCTGGTTATACTAATCTTAAATATCAACTACCCAAACGACTACCACCGCAACCACCCGCCCTTGTGTACAATCTTATGCATATATCGGCTTTGTTGGAAGAGATAACTGTCGCAAAGTAAAAAGTCCAATTTGACCTTGACTTGGCCCCCTAAAAACCAATGTCAGACAGTCTTGCACACAAATCAAGTTTGGGGAAATATAGTTAAATACATGGAATCATTTGCTATTCTCTTATTTAATGACAAACTTCACTAGACATGCTACTCTTACTTCTTCTTCAGCCTAAGTTTTACAACCATCATGTAAATCATTTAAATTTGTTACAATATCATCAGGCAGCAAGAATGTTCAAAAAAATCATTAATATTGAACTGGTATTTTAATATACACAATTTACAATCACGAGTCATCACTAGTAAATGGTGGTATCACATAAAAACACTTCCCATTTTAATATCACACTTGAATTATTTCCAGGTACAAAAATAGAATAATAAAAGCAAATACTTGCAAGATTCTTCTTCCCGCCGGCCTGCAATGGTTCAAGGTGCAACGAGAGATGTCAAATACATGTATACCTAAAAAATTCTGATTTTGGCACGGGCGTTCAAAGCTTTCCGTCAAAAAATATCCCCATATTAAAAATAGGCCCTCAAATAGTTAATTTGAAATTTAAAAATTTAAATTTCTAATTTTGTATAGGAGCACATATGAATTCAGCCTATGTTGTCTATTGACAACAGAAGGTTTTCATTTTAAGTTATTTGTGTACCTATAAAAGGAAGGAATTAGTGAGTGTCTAATCATATGAAATCACTACATATGCAAAATATGATGACTATGAAATTCTCTTGTTGAGCAGCACCTTAATCATACCTTTTGCTCATGATTAAGATACAAAAGTCAACATCGTGGTCCCCCAGAGCGCGAGTCAGTCGTCTGCCGTGTCGTGGCTTTGGAATGGGGCATAAGTAACCAACAGTCCCCCACCACACCCCCCTTTCCACCAGTTACACAAAATCATCGAGCCCATCGTTACTCATACGGCATTCGATATATTAAATGGGCATTTCGTGATCCACACCCGTCCCCCCCCCCGCAATCACCCACCAAACAAAACAAAAAAACTTGAGATTTTTACATCATCGGAACCGTTAGCCTAAGTATTAGTAAGGTGGGCCTCATCTTACAATGCAAATTCAATTTACTCTATAGAAATTCACATTTTGTATTTTCTGTCCGTAAACGGACAGAAATTACCACAACAAGCGCCTATGTGGCACGTGATACAAATTTTTTGCTCATACATCAAAATGCCGGGCAGAAAATCACTGAAATTTTGGGAATTACATTTTCTCGTGCATATCTTAATTGAACCATACCAAAATATGAGGTGGTAGGATCACAATACACTTTAGGGTTAACATTTTTACCACACACACAACACACGACGCTGACCACAAGTAATGGGCCTCGCAAAGTCGTGCAGGCAGAGAACAACAAGGAGACAGATAATTTATTACCAGTAAAATGGATTGAACTTCTTTGGGCAAGATTTTCAAGGAGCCCTACTTTTACCAGTCAGTTGGATCGAGTTATTAATACGAATAAAAAATTCGTCCTTGCCAGGTGCGCCGCCATTGACATTATGAAGCATACAGCTAGCTACCAGACTAATACATACAAATGAATAGGACTCGTTTTTTTAGAAGTTTTTGAACTAATGTTCCCTGAAAATTTATTTGCCCATGTAATATCTGAAATATGCTGTATGTAACGAAACATAATCTAGAAAATATTAACTGACGGAAATAAAAACCAATCGACGGAAAGTCATGTTGGGAATGTTTGTACTTAAAAGGCGATCTTTTGGAGATTTAAAATATGCGGTGAGTTGTCACTTCAAAGCAACACATTTAAAGAATTATATTTAGCAAACGCTGTGATGTAGTGTGTTGTGGCGATTAGTGGAAATGGTTGTACTTTAAAGTGGGGATTCCCATTTTGAGAGTTAAATATTGTGAGTTTTTTACCTTCAGAGTATTGAAGAGTTTTGTTTAAAAAAAGTATGATGTCCGTGTTTTAGACTGGTGTTAATTTTACATTTTGAATTAGGTCAGGCTGTTCCTAGAGTTTAAATATGGCGAGTTACCACAAGAGTATTATTATTTTTTTGCTTCTTCCCAACAGTACTTTCAACATATCAAATAGTATGTTACATCAAATAATTTCTGTACGTGAAGGTGACACTCACATACATATATATATAAAAGCCTCTAAACTACCCTCCTTATACTTGACAAGTACTAACCTCCTTTTTATATTTCTCGTATTAACACAACAAGCCAGAATTGTTTACCAACACAACGCTTGCACTACTCCGAATTCCTCACCACATTTAAAACTCTACAAACAGGCTCATTTGTAGGGTTTTTCAACCCATATCCGCCAATAAATCAACATAAGACGCCACCTCCCAAACTTTGCCATATCTAACTCGGCCAATAATGAGTAACTCCCCATATTTGACCTCTCTTAATGACTACCCCCACTTTAAAGTACAACATTCCCATTCGCCAATATACTATACAACGATCACTTTGCCAAACAATTCTCTTAACTCTTCCCATCTCCTCCCGGATGTGATATCTCACCATATTTTAAATGCTATCCCAAATTGTCCTGTCTGCCTGCAATGATGGCAACCACAGGCTGACAAGGCCGAATAAAATTATTCGATTTTTTTATATTCCGCTTATCAACTGTTTACAGAAAACTTGTCCAATCTAACATGTAAATAAGACTAAAATACACAATGAAACTACAGAGACACCTGGAACCTACAAAATGATAAACAACATATGCTTAAATAGGATTTACAGATGTTTTAAGCTGTGATAGACGCATAGTATATAACAGTTGTTACCATATGTTCATTGGATACTGCAAAGACTTACATATTTTTGGTGTGCTTTCATATGGAAAGTATGTCAGGCCTGCAGTTAGGTTACAAAGTGGATGTTGATCATACAGAGTCCATTATTTAATTCTGGTACCCAAAGAATGAACTACATACCTGAAATAACCATGGGAAAGTTACCTGGCCGTGAGCATGCCCTCTGATGCATTGAAATAACTAGCATTAATCATTGTATTATACAATCGATCAAATACATTGGTATAATTTGATCAATCAATCACTCAAGCTTTATTATTCACAAACACAATCACCAAGTTTTTTTCACTGAGGCCGTGAGGCAAATATTACATATATAACTACATGGTTAAATACAAAGTACATTGACTTGGCATGGTGTAAATTGGGTAATGTACATGCACACATGTAAAAGCAGTATTGGTAACATTGTACAAAGCAAACGTATAGAGCCTTAGGTTGCAATATTATTAAGTTTAGATTTAAACATGTTTAAAGAAGATTATCTCTGTAATTCATAATCTAAATTTATTCCATTCAATAAACTCACGGTAAAAAAACTGTGTTTTTTATAATCCAGTTCTTGGCTTAGGAATGTGAATATTGTATTTACTACTTCTGCGAACATTATAGTTGTTATTATTGAATGAAGAAGATCAATTAAGATCAGATGGTGCCATTTTATTAAGAACGTTATATGTTAAGATATTAGCAGTATGTGTATATTGTACAAAAATCATACACAGGGGTTAAAATTATTTCAGCTGGTAAAAAATTTGAGTGCTTGTTTTAATGAATTTGAATTTATCATATTGATCATTGGTACAGTTAATTTAGTTTGTAAGTATTTTAACCAGAGTATCCTTTGGAATACTTTAATCTTCTAATCACTGCCACAACACTTACTATGATGACCCGTTTTATAATTTAAGGTCATCACCATGGTAGCAGATTCCTGGGGGGTACTCAACCCCAAATTGGGTACGGGTGTGTGTCCGCCGGTTAAAAAAATCGACCCATGGTTATAGTGGCCAAATTGTACAAAAATATGACCCATTTAAAAAGATGGTTAAAAAATTTCGACCCATTTCTAGAGTTGGCTTTGAAATTTCACACCATTTTCATAGTAATCTTAGCAAAATTGACCCTTTTTCATAGTAACGTTTCTGAAAATCGGAAAAAAATCGACCATTTTCATTGTGATTTTACCGAAAATCAGAAAAATTGACCCATTTTCGTAATAAATTGCAACCAAAAATTGAAAAATGGACCCATTTATATAGGAGCAATGACCTCAAAAAATGACCCATCAATATAGTAGCATGGTGGGAAAATGACCCATTGTTATAGTAAGGGGTAAAAATGTGACCATATCGGCGGCACATATGTACCTACCCTTTTCCACTGAGTAACCCCCCGGGAGCAGATGATCACTCAAGAAATTGTTGAAAGCGCTCACTGCATCCTTGGGCTAGACAAGACCACGATGAGGAAAAAGCAAGCTTGTTTTCACAAGTTTCCCAGGGAGCCAGCGAGATTATGTTACTAGTAGTTCAATAGGCACTTGCTAAGGCTAGGACTACTATGTTGTATATTACACTGTGTACACTATTACACCATGGTTTTGGTTCCATTCATTTGTATCACATTCTTAGCAAAATATTAGTGAAGGAGAACCTGTTCAAAGAATACAAAATACTCTACAAAATAATATTGAGCACATATCAAGTTGTTTCTTGGGAAAATGGAATTATATTAACCATAACAATGAATTAAAAATATTTTGTCTATTCGCACTCGTGAAAAAACATGTTATTGGATACGACCAGCACAGAAGCATCATAAACCTTCACATGAGACACTTTCATACCGTTCAGTTCCTATGGTGTATGTGCTCACTAAAACAGGTTTGTTTCTAGTAGCTAGCTAGACCAAAAGAAAGCAAAATGCATTTTTTTTAATAGGATTTTTCCCCAGAAATGCCTCCAATCATTCAAAATAGCAAGTTGCAAAACATACTTTACTGGGGTCATTTTTTTTAATCTCTGAGGCTGTTTGTATACAAAATAATTCTCAGTTAAAGGTGCTTGTTCCAGTCGCTTTTGGGACCCCCTGATTTAACCGGAAGTAGTATCAATTTTGATATCAGGTGAAAGGCCGTATTTTACTCATTGTTGTCCTGAAATTTCAGCTTTCAAATCCATTTCTTTCTCAATTTAAGATACAGATAAAAAACTACCGTTTTAGTGGTTAACCATCAATATTAACGCAGTAGTGAATAGGGCGTTGCACTATACAATATCGCGTCTAGCATCAAAACCGCATGTTTGTTTCCCACGGTACTTGATGGTCAGTGTGTACAAGTGTCAGGCTCCCATATTAAGTAGAGAATACGATAGACAAAAATCAGAACAAGCACCTTTAAAAAATACAGTTAAAATGGTCCAAAATAAAAATGTTTGTAGCGACACAAAAAATTTTAGTATATCTTCGTGTGATAGTAAATCTTAAGACTACATTTTTATGGCCATGCATATAAGAGTCTGTAAAAGACATTTTTGGCTCTTCACAATATTTGAACATAATGCCTATTTTTGTCACATTCTCAGACAGGTCCCACACTCCCAATAAAGAATCATTGAGCTACAGTACATATTTCTTGAAATAGAGCAGGAGCAGAATATAGGGTCCTTATTTAGGGAGTTCGTTCATGCCCGACTACATCTAAGGTTTGACACCTTTAGTAGTTAGTATGGACCCTCTACATCAATGCAAGGCAGTTAGTGGTGTCAAATTGTGGTGTCGCTTTTTCAATAGGGGCAAATTTAAGTTTACACAGGGGTCAAACTTTTAAATTACCATACTCCAATCATGTTGAAATGTATGCCATATTGTCCGTCTGTGATGGAAATAAGTGGTTCTCAAACAACTCGGGCTGCTGCTATAGCAATTTCAATTTGACAGTATCAAATGTTGACTACATTGACCATACAACTATTTGTAGTTATTTGACCTTAGATGACCCTACTTGACCTTGAAACGACCTTCACAATTTTCGGTTTAGAAATGTTGACCACATCCACAAAGTTTCATGACCTACCACATGTTGAGTTAGTTGACCTTGAATAACCCCATGACCTAGAAATGACTTTCAAAATTTTCGGCAATGAATGCATACTACACCCATCAGTTTTCATGACCATACTGCCATGTGTATGCATTTGACCTTGGATGACCCCACATGACCTTGAAATTACCTTCCAATTTTTTGGCACTGATGCTGACCACACACCCAAGTTTCATCATCCTACCACCAATTTCAGTTTGGGGTTGACCTTGAATGACCTGACATAGACCTTGAATGACCCTTCAATTTTTCGGCACTGAATGTTGACCACACCCACCAAAGTTCATCATCCTACCACAATTGACAAGGTTATTAGCAATGATTATCCCATTTGACCTTGAATGACCCCGATGATCTTGAATATGACCTTCAAAATTTTTCGGCAATGAATGTTGACCAACACCCACCAAGTTTCCTCATCCACTGCCACATTGCCAATACTTATAGCAAATTTAATTCCCTTTTTTGACCGCATTTGAAACTTTTGACCCATGCCACATGCCGCTCAACCGTCCGAACTCACTCCCACCCGTCTACTTGGGTGCCATCTATGGTGCCAACGCCTAGCTGGTGAGATGCATCTATGTTGCGAAGATGGACACCCACACTTGCTTATATCCAGAGATATTGCGTGGGAAGCACCCCACCACAGCCACACACACGGACGCAAGGCATTTCTACTATACAGTCCCCCTTTGCCAACAAAGTTGGCGGGGGACCAAAAAGACAGAATAGTTACCAGGCCCGTTGCGTCACCAGAGCCTTTGCAAATGGGGGGGGGGGGGGGCAGAAGGGGTGCCAAAGCATTTTTTGAGGGGGACTAATTTGGGTCCTCTTCCATAGACACTGTACAAAAGGTCCATTTCATTTGGGGGGGCTGTGGTGGGGGGGAAAGGTTCCAGGAGATTTTATTCAACTTATCAAGTGAACCCGCTCAACGCTGTAAGGCAACCTTGGTAATGAGTAAACAATGTAATTTGACAGCAGGTTACATAATAACCTTTGTTTTCAAAACTAGTGAACCATATCAGACAAAATGCAGGATATCGAAACCTATTCGTCATTCATAATCTGTTATAAAATTTGGAAAAATTAATCAAATATTTGAAATTATCGCACCACTGCGAAGATTTGAAATTTAATTTTGGGACACTCTGTATTACATAACCATGCAAATCAAACTTTTAGAATGCTCCATTGGATTCTGGCATAGTAATCATTGATATCCATTACAACTCTTTTTATTAAATATCTCAGTACTTACCAAAGGCCCAGGATATTACAGGTTCGAAGATTCATAGATAATGCCATCTTTGTATGAAATGTGCAAAGTAGATAGAAAATGTAATGTTTTTAACCCTAGATTAAGCAATATTAGCACATTTTTTGAAGAGCCCGCCCCCCTCCCCCAATTTTCAAAAATTTGATATTTTTGCAGTTATGTTGGTAATATGTCTAGGAAACTACCCTTCGAACGAGAATGCTAAAAAATGCGTATATTATCACAAAATACACGATTTTGTAATAGAACGTGGTAATCCCAGATTGGACTTAACGGCAGAAGCGGGACAATGCCTACGTTTAGTCCCGTCATGATGAAATAGTGCCACCCATCGAGAAAATAACCGCTAACTGGCTGCCTGAACTATTGAAACAACTAATGGATGACGTAGACACGTACAAATGACGCTATTTCCGGCTATTTCACATTGGAAGGCCATTTCCACCATCCAGCCAGCCTTTGTATTATTATCGGCGGATCCCCGATAATAATTATTCTAGTACAAAATTCTTTTCGTTTGTGAGCACAGAGCCATTTTTGAGCTAAACATTCACAGGTAGGGTTAACTTGCCAGTTTACCAATGCATCCGTGTAAAACTCTCCAACTTGTTTGAAAATTGGGGCGCTCTCAAAAATGTCTAATATTTATGTATCAATAAAAATATCCAATGGTCCAAAAGGTGTGATTTTAAAGAAAATGGATTTGTCTTTCCACTATCAGGTATCCTTGTAAATATAAGCATGCTTCATATACCATGTGGTCGCATTTCATAAGTGGTCTGTCAATATGGGGGAGATATTAACACTTGTCACACACATTTTATGTTCAAAGTAAAATATTTCAGGAAGTACTGAAATGTATAACAACAAAATTGGTGCATTTTGTAGCTAATTTTGTTCTTTCTGTAATGCTCAAATTCCCTTTCATTTGAATGTATAATAGCGAAGTTACGTTAAAAATTCTCCAAGTAGGGTCAGGGTGAGTCGGTGGAGAGCCAGTCGGTGGAGGAGCGCCCATAGACTACACATAAAAAAAACTGAAAATACCCCAAATTTCTGACCTTGTAACTGCAAAAGTATTTACGTAAGGAAAATAATTCTGTTTTCATAGCATGTTGAATACCTAAGATTCAAATTCTGCAACAAAATACCATGCATTTATACAGGGTGAGTAAATTAAAGCCAGGGTGACATAATTTCTAACTAGTTGTGTAACACCGATCGTAACAGTCTTAAATCTTGTGTTTTAAACAACACTTGAGACTGGTATTTTGGCACTTGGTCTGTTTAAACCAAGATATTTATATGAAGAAATATATACAGGGGGGGTGGTTTCAATTGTATAGGGTGGATGTATTTCATGACATTTTTTGTGTATTTAAATTCATTTTCAACATGCTAGACAATCACCATAAATGCTTTAATTTTTTTACCTGTAGACCATATTTTAGAAGTGTTAATATGTTTTTTAAAATGCATGTAGGAACAATTTATACATCAGTGGTATATTCAGAATTTTTTTCTGTGTATATGTGCCAGGACCCTATTTTAAATGTGAAAATACAGAAGGATGGCCTTCCTTTATTTTAACACCCTATATGATTTTAAATCAGGAATGCTGTTTTTAGAAGAGGCCTTACACTCATATACTTTCTGGCTAAAACTGTTTTACTAATATTTTATTGGTTCAACTTCCATAGCAATACGACACTTGAGCACCAGAATTTTTGCTCTTACCAGGTAATTTGATTTCTAATCAACCTGTATAATCAAAAGTACAAGTACACAAGAGTATGGGTTATATATGTTTAGAAAGCAACTTGCTTCCATTACCAATGACCAGGAAAAGATTTACTCTGAAAAGTAGTATGAAAATATTTTATACATGTATTTTACATTTAAAAATAGCATAATTTTGACAATCCTGTATATTTAACACAAGGTATTGTGTACTCTTTCTTCCTTGCTTGTTTGAAGGGCCTAAGTAATACCTTTCTGTATCCATATTTATTTTGATCTACATATCATTCAGAAAAGGAAACCACACAGTTCACCATGACAAGAAAAATGATAACTTTTTGTTGTTTCACCCTGTATATTTCTGACCCACCCTGTATAACAAGGTTGTACTTAGCTGTTTTGGCAACATTGTAATATAAGCTTTCCAAAAATGTATACTTTTAATGGTCTAGAATGTATTGAATAAATGTAATACTCTGTTGAATGAAAAAAGGCACAATATTTGTTATTTTCTACCATGTAATAGTTTTTAGGACCAACTTATGAAATGCGACCATATACTATAAAAGGACTTAATTTCTGCTGGGGAGAAACATACCAAAATACTGCCATCATTTTAGCACTGCATATAGCATTTGCTGAGCTAAAATGAATTGCTAAAGGAATTCTTAAGAAGAAATTAACATTCCACCATAACTACACAATGGGAGAAGAGTTATCCACAATCTACAACCACATGGAGTGGATGATCATGAGTTGAAAACCCCACATCATGGCAATATATAAAAATACTGCACTTGCCAGAACTATAGTTGGTGAATTCTTGGATGGAATGGAACATATGCCAGCGTAGTATGTACGATTTGTAGACTAGAAGTCTTTTAGTTATAAGCCAATTGGAGCAAATATGCAAATGAGCTCATTAATATGCACAAATAGTGATGACACACTGCCTGGGTATTACTTCATCCACCCCTATACCCATAATAAAGTATCTATAAGTAATGGTAGATAAACAGCTCTTGCATTTAATCAGGTGCATCATTGGTCTGTATTCTGCAGCAGTAAAACAAGCTCAGTTTTATACCATGATAATAAAGGCTGACTCAAAGATGTCCCGATGAGATCCGCAATAGGGCCCACTTTCAATTTTCAAACACATCCTTGTTTTTTTGCAATCCATATACGTGTCAAAAATATCACTGTGTGAAAATAACTAAGCCTCAAAATCAAGTCTCATATAAAAATTCACAACTTTTTGTTATAAATTCCGAATCCTGAATTTTTGTTATACACTGGGGGGGGTTATCCTATGGCAATGTTTAACTGTGCATAAAATGTTTCTGCATTGAAAACAAAAAATCCGATTCATCTCTAACTTTGGAATTAAGAATTTTAGAGGATATCTTTAGTTAAGATGACTATTTTTAGTACTGCACACAAAAATCTATTTAAATCGTCTTATCAGCCTTTAAAAGGTTCAAGCCCTTTGTCCCCCCAGATTTTTTAACAAAGTGGTCAAGCATTTTGGTGCCTGAAGCAAGCTATTTTTCTCTTTACATGTGAGATCTTATAGCCAAAAGAGGTTTTGTTTGGTGTATGACGGGAAATTCCCCATTTTCGTCAACCAATATTCTTTTCTCCACTTACTATAAGGGCAATAAGATCATGTGGTAGCTCACACTCATATGGGTTGAAATAGTCAGCATGAAAATTACATTGGGGGTTTTTTTTGGGGGAAGGGGGGTCAGGCCATTCAAAAACCAGAATAAAACTTAATTAAATTGGCTCATTCCCTTTAATAAAGGACTTAACAACAGTCCATGGCATACCAAACCCAACTTCAAGTTCAACTAGGATAATCCGATTCAAATTACTGGTACACTGACAGAAGAATTTGACCTGCCAACTTTGAAAGTTGGGGCTAAATCTAACTTGGCATTTAATCTGCTTGAGAAAAAATTAATGCCTTGAATCATGAGTAAATAAGCATCATGGTGCATTGGCAATTAATACAATCATTGGTAAACTGGGTCAGAGTCAGTGGTGTAACCAGCGTGTGGGGGGGGGGGTGCAGGGGCGCAACCCCCCCGAAAAAAGAACCCTTCCCCCCTTCTCAGCCCCCCAAAATGAACTGACTTTTTGTACAGTGTCTGGAGAAGGACCCAAATTTTCCTTCCTCCCCCTCAAAAAAAAAAAGCCTTGGCACCCTTCAGGTCACCCCCCCCCCCATTTGCAAGGTCTGGTTAGCCACTGGTCAGAGTCTATAGAGAGGCAGACTGAGAAAAGACATAAACGGATACAAGTTCCATAGACTGTAACAAATCTTGTCTAACCATGACATACAAAACAATCACCATACAATTGCCATATTTACTGTCAGTTTAACATTAACCTGAACAAAGAAAGCAAAAGAGTTTCTCAATATCAACGGGACCGAGAACACAAAACTTCATTTAAATTAGGGGTAGAATTTTGTCAATTCTGCAAGAATCCATTTTGATGCTGGCAAAAGAATTTGACAAGATTCAACTGCTACACAATAGTGATGCATTATAGACTTCTTCCCACATGCCCTTGAAATAATGTGATGTATATACTTCCAAACAACATAAAACCGCTTTCACTTCAATTGGCCCATATTTAAAGAAAGCAGAGGAGTTGTCACACTGCATCCTGTAATAGGCCAATGGAAACCCCTCACTTTTGTCTTAAAAGCATCTTCATTATTTCTTCTTTCTTGATGTTTTTAATAAGAGTCTTTGGCTAGATACTTCTGACCTGGCAATGGCCACATCTTGCACAGATTTAGATAACTTGTATATCACTTGTGTCAATCATTTTCTTTTAACCTTTCTTTCCAGCTGCAACTGTGGAGTGACTGCATGATATTGCCACAACAGACTCTCACTGCATCTGATCTACTACCTGTAGTTCTACCCCGCCAAGCTCAACTTTTTGTTACTCACGCATTCAGCTCAAGAAAGTCTCAATAATTGTGTTCACCCTCTTGGTGAAGCTGGCCTGGGAGTATAAACGGTAAATTGATAACTGATTATCAAGAGACGTGCATGACATTGATACACTCTCACTCACATCATCAGTAAGTTGAACCCGCATTCACACCACTGTTTGGACAGTTCAGAAAGAAAGCGGTGCCACATTTTTTATGTTTTCAGCACTCTTGATTAATTCGGACTTTGATTTGCACGTTAACTTGAACCTGAATCAATCTGAATCCTTGTATCCTGCTATGCTATCATTCTCATCTTTAGGAAGCGGATCAACGACCTGAAGTGTGACAATTCTAACTTAAGACATGCAATTTTAGCATCTTACCACGTGTTTACAATTCAACAGTAGATTTGATAGCTTAACTCAAGCAGTCGATCGCATGATATTGTAGGCTGTCACATGATTCCACCTGTTAGCTGACACTCATCAATGGGGAGGTTGCTAATGATGGCATGCAGCCCCAGTAGTTTTGCAATTGTGTTGGCATTACTAATTTTGATCCTTTAATGGACCTCCACATTGAACTGTGAAGTGACTGCATAACGGATATGTGCACATCAATTTCACCCTATCAGTTGAATTCCAGCAAATATAAAATGTTGCTACTTATGGGCAAGCAACCCAGTAGTCGTATAAGGGTGTTGGCACTCATCTGGGATGGGAAGTCCATTCATCAATGTATTTTCAAATCAACTGGTGTCAAGTGAATCATAGAAATTGCAATCTTTACTTTCTGCTTGTTTTAATCCAATCAAGTGTAACTGAAGACCGCATCCGCCCAGTAGTGTTATCATGAGTCGACATGTACCCGTAAATGTGACAGCTGGAGTTGCAAGCGACTTACAACACCAATTGTGGGGTCAATCTTGCTCTAGGGGAACCCTTAGAGACCAACCACTGTTGCTGAAGGCATGCCCAGCTCAGTAGTCTTATCATTGTATTGGCACTCAAATCGCCAATACGTGCAACTCCCCATTAAGTTGGATCCCCCACAACAAAACCTTGAAGTGACTTGCAGAGTAGTGACATTCTGTCACCAACTTCACCTGTAAGTGTAACTGCATGGAGTGCAATGGTTGTTACTGAAGGCATAGAGTCAAGCATTTTCATCATTGTGTTGGCACTTATCTTAGACCGATAACAGTTAAAGTAAGCTGACTGGTGAGCTTTATTCTTCGCCTCGTTTACTCGCTCAAGCTTAATCGAAGTTACTGAAGGCATGCAGT
Source organism: Ophioderma brevispina (assembly GCA_023653785.1). Taxonomy (NCBI): domain Eukaryota; kingdom Metazoa; phylum Echinodermata; class Ophiuroidea; order Amphilepidida; family Ophiodermatidae; genus Ophioderma; species Ophioderma brevispina. The sequence goes on from JAMKCH010000648.1 coordinate 56,173, forward strand.
TTAATAGTCTTACCACTGAGTTGGCACACATAGTAAGATTTAATAGCTCCAACCTAAGAAGTGACTTGCATGATATTGAAAAGCTGTCATTTGCCCCACCTATCATTAATTGAATTCCATCAAGAATAAGTTTTGTTACTAAAGGCATGCAATCCAGTAGTTTGGCCAATGAATAATTACTCGCATGAGATAGAAACAAGTTGTCACTTCCTTTTCACTTGCAAAGTATGATCTGCATTATATGATACTACAATGCAATTGGCACACTGCTGACATGCCCTTAAACTAACCTTATCAAGAATAACTGCTGTTACTGAAGGCATGTAACCCAGAAGTTGTATTAATGTGTTGGCACTCAATGATGCTTGACCTGTCGCCCCGCCTGTCACTTGAAAACTGTGGAGTGATTTTACATGACACTGCTATTCTGTGATCAACTTGTCACCTTTCAGCTCAACCGCATAAAGTGTAAACTGTTCTACTGAGGCAAGCAGCCTCCTATTGCAACATGGTGTTGACACTCATTACTGATTTGCAACTATCCTCTCCAATTAGCTCAACCGAAGCAAGTTTGTCCTGTCCGGACTGAGGCATACGTTTAGTAGTCTGAACATCAGGTTGCACTCGTAAACCTGACAATATAAGTCATGGAGTGTGATCTACATGATTACTATATGCTATCACATCATTATCTCCTCAGTTAGCTCAACCAACCCATCCGTGCTACCGTCTGTACTGAAGGCATGCAGCCCAGTATGTTATTATGGTTTTTGGCATGGAGTGCATACTTTCAAAATGCAACTCGGTGACTGATGTATGTAGTTGAAGGGTGACCTTTTTAAAACTCAAATTATCCTCTTGATCTTCATCTTCTAATAATCAGACCAATGAGGAGGCTTCAACTTTACTTCTCAGTGATGCATTCCATGTAAAACCTTAATTAGATTCATTTCCATTGACCACAAAACAGTTTGCATCCCAATTCTTTTATTTTGGTCTACCCATATCTCCTTTGCGATATTGTCAGGTTGAGTCCAGTGTTTTTGAAATGCCTATCGATTCTTCTCCCGTACCAACATCTACTTTACAGTGGTGTTTTATCAGAGGACAATAATTAATGTTAGTATCTGCATGTCGTGTGATTTGCATCGGTGATAGCTCTGTTTCAAAAAGCAAAACAAGTGAAGTCCCTGCAGAAGCTCCCGTTTGATTGTGCTGACTGGCACATAGATTCACAACATGAAAATAATGCCTTATCAGCTTTCATGTTCATCCACAACAAATCTCACGGTACACAACACCATTCATACACATTGAAGAAGTTGATATGCTTAAGAAAAGAAAATCAAACATTCCCTCTTTTGTGTCTTACCAAGTTAGACAAGTAAACCGCAGCGCATACTCCTGGAAGGTTTTGTGGAGATATTATGGATACATCATCTACCACCTACCTTCTTCCTGAACACTAATCCCTCTTTAATGCTTTCTCCAAATCTCAGTTTTGGAAATTTATCTTGACTGATTGCAATTCATTTTCAAAATATCTGTCAGGCATGTTCTCCTACATTTGAAAGAACATTATTGATCCTACCCCCATCTGTTTCTATACCTTTGTCTCAAATGGTTTGTTGAGGTATTTCAATGCTTCGTGATATAGTTTTGTCATACAGTTCAAAGTTATGCCTTCCTTGCACACTTTACCACAGGAAGAAATATGCATAATAAGGCGTATAGGGAAAGATGACAGGTTTGAGTAGTGGGGTCTGCTTACCTTTCTCAATCAATGTGCCAGCAAGTTGAACATTTGGTGTTTTCTTGGTTGAAAAATTTTCTATGTATTTGAATAAAAAACATTTTCTCTGAAAATCCTAACAGCTTACTCGAGTGTAACTTTCCTCTCGATCTGCACAAAAGTCATCAATTTTATTAGCCTATTCCTGGTTGTCCACAACCACAAAGCATTCTGAAATTAACCCACTTTCTAAAGCATGGCGTGTTTGTACCCTGCTTAACATCAAAAAACCATCTAACAGAATAAAGACATTTCTTTCCTAAAATACTCAGTAACATTGTTCTATTCATCTATCAATGCACCCTACAGAAGTTGTGCTTTGAATTGCCTCTTGAAGAGTTCATTACTTTTGAATTTAGGATTTATCTAGGACCAAACCCTAAAATTCCATGCTTGCCAGTTCGGCTGGTATTGAGTGTTCCTTGTAATAGAGCTTCTTCTAAATCATCTCCATCTTCTGCCATTGGCCCACTTGTAAGCAATCCTTGAAAGAAGGGTTGTTTTGCCACTCCCTGCATTTCCACATATAAAAGAATGTGATGTGAGGTTTCCCGTTATTTGTCAAGAACCCGAATGCAGTAAATCTTGGTAAGATTAAGCCTTCTCCCTGTTGAATTGCCATTCTGCCCTACCTTTTCCTGGTGATGAGTTATCTTTATCCTCCAGAAGCTCCAGATCTACAAGTATAATCTGTGTCTGCCACTGCATCTCTACACTTTCCAAAGCGTATTCCTTTTTTTGCCTTTCAAATAACCTTGCTTCAGTTTTTGTGTTCTCCATTTTGATCTTTTATGAAAAATAAAAAAAAATAAACATTTTCTATTCACGATTGGTGACAAAGTTCCTACATAAGAAATTAGGAGTGGTCGTTTGAGGGGGTTTTGTATTATTTATGTTGTCGTTTATATCCAATCCAATGCCCTTGCAAATTTTAACTCTGGTAGTTTTTTATGTCACATGAAAGAACTTCAGAAAGATATCCAATTATGTGTGATGTGAGATTTTGGGTAAGTTTTGAATTTAAGGATCAAGAAATAAACTTTCAAACACAAAGAATGGGCCTAGTGCAACAATGCCAGGTAAGATTTGAACAAACAAATTTTATTTTTATTTTTTTGTAGATCAAAAAGATTGGCTCAAGAATGTGGAATGTTCCAATTGTAAATTACAACAATATTAGACTCGTCAACACAACAGTCCTTAACATTACTGATCTCACTTTATGAGTGAATCTCTGCTGAGGTGAGACTTGGGGAAGAAATACAAAAGAGGATACACAAGGTCTCCATAAACGTAAATTAAGTTGATTGAGAAAGAGGGTAAAAAATCCGGTTATGTTAGTAAAGTCTTAAGAAAACATTGAGTCTATCAATAGATGAAAAAGAGAGTTTTCAGTGATGAAAATTTCCAATCAAGTCTAAGTGTTACAAAAATTATTCTCTGATATTTCTCTTACATCGCTTATATATTGGGGCCGCCATGGCCAAACAGAGCAAGACCACTTAGCCAATCCGTGTGATGGTGTGGTGTCAAGAAAAATGTAGCGCCCACAAGCTATGTCTTGAATATGTGAAACAGCAAAAGTCGAGAACCGGCGAAATTCTAGTTTAGTCTGTAATACACATTGATTAACTTTACGCTAAGATATTCGTCACTTTCCCCGATTAAAAATTGGACCAAATAGTACATGTGGAACTGTATTTTTGTGAAAAATTTCATATACAATCTTGCAAACCAAGTTTTAAATCAAAAATTGTATGAGGATTCCAAAAATCATGGGTGTCATTTTTTAGACCCATGAAGTATTCGGGGGTCTATAGTACTGGGGTTTGAAGACAAGGTTTGTTACCTGAGTGTTTATCTATATCGTATTGTCTTGAAATTTGCAGGTGTGTGGATGACGTGGGAAAATTATGCAGCGTTTTCGTTTGTTGACAATAAGGTTGTGAAAGCCACGTTTAGGGTCTAAACAAAACAAATTACTTGAATTTGGTTCGTGATGTGTCATACAGCACCTTTTGGATGTGTGCTTGTAAATGGCATTTACTGTGTGAATAGTTTTGAAACTGTGTTAAATAATATTTTCTTATTAAACGATCTTGCGTCGTTACTGTTTTACTGGTGTGAATAGTTTTTTAACTGTGATAACTAATATTTTTCTTATCTACCGATCCTTGCGTCGCAGACAGATAGCCCCGTAAGCGGGCAGGATGAAGACTGAGGGAAATTATGGGGTAAAATTAAAGTAAAAAAGAGTAGGAAAACAGTAAAAAAAGGGGAGTCCTTTACGGAATAAAATGAATTGGGATTAAAAAGGGCATTAAAGGTAATTCAAGAACTTCATAACCAAATATAAGCCCCCTATGTCAAAGCATTGTGATTTCCAAATATTTTTATGAAAAAAAATGATGTTAATGGGAAGGATTTCGCATCATTGGAGGAAGAGCGCCCTCAAGGGTTCGCTTTACAAATTAAAGGGGCAATATGCAGGTTAATTAATGGAGTTCGATGAGGTTATGTTTTAGAGTTTTTTGTTCTGTTGGGGGGTGAAATAGGATGAAGTTCATCATGAGTGTTTTTAGAGTTATTTGTGGTGAAGTAATATTTTGGAAAAAATTGTTTGATTTTTATGGGAATGGTAACTTTTACATCACTTTGAGGAACACAAACAACTTAAAATGAATTAAAGGGGCATTATGCAATTTTCAAAAGTTGTGAAAAAAAATTAGTTGTCGTTTAGGTGGGTTTGTGTGCTGTTTTGGCGAGTATGGATTGAGTTCATTGATGAGTATGTTCTTAGAGTTATTTGCATGATTGGAATGAGTTATCAACGATTATGTTCAGAGTTTTTAGAGTTATTTTGGTGAGTTATGGGTGCATCGATGGTATGTTTTAGGAGTGTTTGATGTTTTGGGGAGTTATAAATCGGAGCCCGTCAATGAGTTTTAGCATTATTTGTTAGTGAGGTATGATGGAGTTCATTGATGAGTTTATGTTCTTAGAGTATTTTGGTGAGTCGGAATGGAGTTATTTTTGGTTTTATGGAGTCATCGATGGTTAGGTTTTAGAGTGTTTTGTGATGGTGTGGTGAGTTATAATGGAGCCCGTCATGAGGTTATTTGTTAGTGAGGATGGAGGAGTTTTTGATGGTCATGTTGGTAAAGTCATTTGGGTGAGGTTATGGATGGAGTTCATCAACCTGTTGAGAATGTTTAGGTTTTTTTGTGAGTTGTGGCCATTTCATGATAAGGTTATGTTTAGAGGTTTTTTTTTTTTGGTTTGTTGAGTATGGATGGAGTCACACCAATGATGAGTGGTTTTTAGAGTTCTTCTGTTGGTGCGATATGGATCGAGGTCATTGATGCGTTATGGTTTTAGCGTTCTTGGTGGTCGCGAACGCGGGTGACCGCCTTTATCTATTAAAAGGCCATTCCTCCATTCCTCGATTATTACCTTTTTAAATGGGCAATTCCATTAATCAATTTCCAATTAATTCGCCATTTACCAAGTAAAGGGCCATTCCGGCCATTTCTCAGTTACCAAGTAAAGGGAAATTCCTCCATTTGCCAAAGGGGCCATTCCATAATTTACCTTGGAAAGGCAATGCAATTTTATTAAAATTACCAGTGCCATCCTTCATTTACAAAGAAAGGGACATTTCCGCAATTTCCTAATATTAAAGGCTATCCTCCATTTACAAAATAACCGGCCATTCCTTAATTTACCAGTAATCGGGCCATTCCCAATATAAAGTGGCATTATATGATTTTCTGAAAAGGGTTAAGATTATAATTGGATAAAAGAGGCGTTATGTATTTCAAGAAAAAATTTGAAGGAATGTATTGTTTTGCACCATTTGAAGGAAGAGCACCCCCGGGTTCACGTTGACCTCAAATAATTGGTACTACACTACATTTTCATTTTGACAAAGCAGTATTTTAGTCCATCTTATGTTATTTGTTAAAAACTGTTCTGCAAACCAATAACGGCTAGGTGTCTCATGCATTGCGTCTCCAAAGAATCATTCCAGTTCCGCAATACACGTGGGTCTTATGCATCATTGCTGCTCTCGTTTAAAATGGGGTTTGGATGATTATAGGGGGGAAAGGTTTACACGGGTTTATACAGGGGCAAAATACTAAAGGGGGCAAATGTGTTTTAAAGTATACCATCATGTTCATCCTTTCAAGGATTCAGCAAGGCATAGGTTTTTGCCCTACCTGAGTTATAGTACAAGAGTTTACAGGTTTAAAAGGGTTCAAGGTAACACGGGGGTAAATTCAGATCATCGGTTTGTTCTACAAACGGTGCCAAATTGTTAATCTTACTGTACAGAAGCCGAAGATGTAAAGGGTCGCGTGTCAATGAAGTTTTTGATAATAATTAGAGGGCATTATGACATGGTCCAGAGGGTCTATGGAGACCACCCGTCATATCTCTAAAAGTTCACGTTTAAAGGATCAAACACAGGAATTAATATACATTTTCTTATTAAGTTGACCCAATGAACGATTTAAACACCAGGATTTTCAACAAATCGGACCATTCTATAAATATGACCTTGAACTTTGTGAGCCTACTTTACTAAAACAATAGGTCGTAAATATGGCAAACTGTGCCTTTAGAAACCTTATGAGTAGCGAACAGAAAGGGATAAAATTTAAAACAATTTAAACACTTTTTATTGTTTAACCCCTGTACAAAAATGCCCCCTTATAAGCCCCCAAGAGCACATTTTAAAAACTGACACACCCATGATTTTCAGTTCTCCATGACAATTCTTGATTGGAAAAACATTGGTGGTCAGAAATTGTATATGAATGAAAAAAACTAAACCAAAACATCCATTACATTTCTCCATTCTACCAGAGCATCAATGATGCAGTAGGGGCCTATAATATGATGCCAATCAAAGACCACAACAACACCGTAAATTACCTTTATATATTATTTATATAGAACCTCTGAAAATTCCATCATACGTACTTCAGTAGATAAGTTCCATGATGATGATAATGGTTTCACAAATTGCTTTAATTTACAATTAAAAATTCTCATAGGCCAACAAATTATGTTTCAGCTAGTCTTTTCCAAGCTAACTTAAAAGGTTAATTCTTGTTCTTACCGGTATTTATGTATAAACATGCTATTTGAAATCATAATCACATGAACGCACTTCAAAACATTGGCTTTGTGATCACAGTCTCACCGCTTGAATTTACCTAAAAGGAGTTGAGATTTTTACATCACCTGGACCCATTAGCCTAAAGTATAGCATGTTGCCTAATCATACTTGCAAAATTCGATCTCTATGGAAGAAAGAAATTAGTCATTTGTATTTTCTGTCCCGTAAAAGACAGAAATTATAATGCAGTGCCTGCCTCTGGGGCACCGTGATATAAACATTTGTTAATAAATCATAACCCCTCATCAAGACTCAAACTTGAAATTTTGGAATTAACCTTTTCGCGGGGATATCTATATGCAACCATAAACAAAAATTGAGTGGTGTTTAGAGCACAAAAGAACTTAATTGATTGAAGTTTGAAGTGGCCCTGCATCACCTGAAATGTACCTTATGCACGTGTTTACTATTTAAAGGGTCCTCCTTAAAATTTTCAGAAAAGGGCGTTCCCCTTTTTTTAAAGCCGGGGTGTTTTTACATCTGTATAAGCTACCCAGGTATTAATTCAAGCCCTGAAATGAACAGCCAAAAATTTTATGTTAGTGTATAGACAATCAAATACGTCCTTTAATCATTGCAATATTAAATGGTTACTTAATGTCATACGTAAGTTAATTAATTCTTGATGTGAACTCCACAAAAATATTTCACATTAATCTGGGCTTTAGTATTTTTTTTTAATAATTTTCACGTGACAATTACTTCAAGTGAAATAGGCTATTCAATAGCCTAATCTATGTAAACTTATGGCAGTTAAGTGTTAAGTATGTTAACTTACCCAAAACCACAAAATATGGCAAAATTTAATGGCAATGACTTTTAAATCAATATGTTGTTATGGAAAACCTGTTCATTTGCTCTTTCAACTTCCAAGGAACAGCAAATATTTGCTGGTTATATTATAAGTATTTTAAGGTCGTCGAGATTTCAAATCGGTAAGACATGCTCCAGGTGGACCTGCCATACGGGGAGTTGGTCAATCTGTGGTGAATCAATTTGTTACACACATTCTGTAATGGAGAGTAATTATGCTTCTGCATTCTCTTAATTTGTTCCCTTACCGTACTTAACCCCGGGGGGGGGAGGTCCCACCTATGGTTTGGGTAGGGAGTTGCCTCCACGACTCTGGAAATTAGCGACCCATAGCTATACCATTTTTGCCAAAAAAACAGGAAAAAAAAAGGGACCCATTAGCTATACCAGAGATTGCAAAATTGTAGGCCAAATTTAACCCAAATTTGCCCATTTTTCACTGCAAATTTTGAAATTGTAAGCAAATAGTTGGACAAGTTTGGCTTAGATTGAGGAAATGCGGCTAATTTTCAACAAATTCGAAAATTTTAAAAAAAACGACCATTGCTTATACCAAAATGGCATGAAAAAAAGGGGGTCTTGATATACCAGAAGGGTGAAAATGGGACCGATGTATGTGGCATGTCCCTGTATGGTCATTTGGTTGAGACCCCCCCCCCCACACTTAACCTGTAGTTCACTTTCAATAACACATTGATTGTCAATGTCTAAGACTACTTATAAAATTTGTGTTAGTAATCACTCTTGCAAATGGTGGATATATCACGGAACTAAATTATTTCTGAAAGTCAATGGTCCAACCTCGTGTTGGGGCAATTTACTGACAAAGGACAATCTCCTGTGTTTTGTGAACTGTCAACATAGTGACTTGTGGTGTTGATAATAGAGTACGTAAAATGGTCAACGTAATACAAAATACTAAAATTACATATCAATATAACCTCTTGAATGAATACACAACCCCGATTTAACAATCGGACCACATTCAAATTGGGCTAATTACCCCACTTATATACCAGGACTAGGTTTTAAACACTTTCATCCAATTAAAAAATATTGAAAAAGCAAAACAATTTCACAGTCAGTAATATGGACAAGCTGTACAAGGTTAGATTTGTAATCATACAAGTTCCAAAAAAATAAAACAGTGGTTGCATTTAACCGTGCTTCATAGTAGCATAGGGGGTTTTCAATAATCCATAATACATTGCAAGTGGCCTATAATGTTCTGTACTTAAACATATGTCAGTAATTTAGGGTAGTGTAAAGAAGTTTAAGGAGTACAAAACCTTTCATTTTTAATTTTTTAAAGTACTTTTTTTTAAATTTTGCAGGAAAGGGTGTCGAAAAAAGGTTCGAGTTTATGTATTAAAAATGGGATTTTTTGGGGATCACATGCGGGATCATGCATGGGATTATTGCTCAGAATTTTCAAAATCCACAACATAAACTTTTCAAGAAATATCATTACTTGAATACTGCAAGTTCAAAAGAATGGACAAGACATGGAGACTAGTTTATGAGAGAACATTGGTTCCTACTCGAATTTGCTACGTGATGACAATCGCCTATATTATAGGCTTAGTATTAATATCTCTGGAAAATAACATTGAAAATGAAAATGTGGTTGAAAGGAAAACAAGAATTTCGGGCACTACTTGGACACTCACTGCCGTAATTTATAATTTTCTGAAAGTAAATAAAGTAAAGTACAAAATTTAAAAAAGAACATCAATTAGTAAATTTTACTAACGGCTGATTTTGAAAAGTAGATGGATGTGGCCAGGATGTGGGGACACATGAGAAACTGTTTTGATGTAACGTACATTATTTTGGACCACTTTAGGAATAAGATGTTCAAAAAGTGAGGAGTTAGGAAAATGAAACAAATTAATGTCCTGCAATTACCTTTATAATCATCGACTCTGAAGCTGCCACTGCTGGCTTCTCAATTCTACGAACCTCTGCATCCAAACTGTTAAACGGGGGCAGCAACTTTGCCACTTGCCTCAGATATTTGCATCATGATTCAAGTTGAGGTTGGAATGCTGATGATTGAAGGATTGCCGTGGTACTTCCTCTACCTCTCCAGTCATTGTTATTAGTTGGTGTCTAAGTTGCATTGGTAGTTGTTTCACTTCATCACTGACGGCTTTAAATTGAGGTTTAAATAACTGTTTACCTGTTCTGCGGACTTGTGTTTATTCCTCTTAACTTCATCACTGACTGCTGCTTCAAGTTGAGGTTTAAGTAACGTGTTTACTTGCTCTGGGACTTGCGTTATTCCCTCTTTCACTGTTTCAAACTGCGAGATTACACGAGGGGGGAGTGGAGTACATGACTTGGAAGTCTTTCCAATATGTCACTGAATTTGCCTGCAAGTTCCTCCTGATGTCTTGCATGCTATATCTTCCATGGATTGTCGAATGGCTCCAGATTCATCCTTAATTCTGTGCTGGATGGTGCTCTTTTAATCTGTTGAAGGATATAATAGATATGATGACAATATTGTTTTTTACAGGGAAAAGGAAATAGATCAGCAACTGGACAATAACAGCGCAATAGAAAGAAAAGAAGAATAATTGCCCAAAACAAATGGTACATATCAAAAGTAAACTTCCACAGGGCCAGATATAGAACCTACACAAAAAGGGGACCTGATTGTTAATCTCCAGCCTTACAAATGGAACTTAGATTTGTTCGGCTCAATTCGCTTGCCAAACTTTTAAACTTACTATAAATAAAGGACATTTGGGCAATTCTTCGGTTAACGTTTGTGATCCGAAAAAAAAAACGGGAAATTTTGATTTTCAACCAGTGCTGCTTTGCACAATAAACCAACTGTAGTACTTTTTGGTTATAATGAAAAACATTTAGACCAAACACTAACCAAAAATAATGTTTCCACTCTTTCGCCAGATTGAATTATTTGTCATGAAGGGCAATTAAAGTTCTGGTCACGTTGGTGACCTCAGACCAAAAAGGGGTTGTTTTTAGGAATTCAAACTTCAATTGTAAAAATTTTGTGAATATTAAGTACTCACATTGATTAGTTTTATTCGGAAAGAAAGATTGGTATGTTGTAATTACAAAAAATGTTGGTAATTTTTAAAAGTGTTTATTTACAATTACTCAATTTACTGGTAATTACAAATTAATCACTGACGGCTTTAAATTGAGGTTTAAATAACTGGTTTACCTGTTCTGGGACTTGTGTTATTTCCTCTTTCACTTCATCACTGACGGCTTTAAATTGAGGTTTAAATAACTGGTTTACCTGTTCTGGGACTTGTGTTATTTCCTCTTTCACTTCATCACTGACGGCTTTAAATTGAGGTTTAAATAACTGGTTTACCTGTTCTGGGACTTGTGTTATTTCCTCTTTCACTTCATCACTGACGGCTTTAAATTGAGGTTTAAATAACTGGTTTACCTGTTCTGGGACTTGTGTTATTTCCTCTTTCACTTCATCACTGACGGCTTTAAATTGAGGTTTAAATAACTGGTTTACCTGTTCTGGGACTTGTGTTATTTCCTCTTTCACTTCATCACTGACGGCTTTAAATTGAGGTTTAAATAACTGGTTTACCTGTTCTGGGACTTGTGTTATTTCCTCTTTCACTTCATCACTGACGGCTTTAAATTGAGGTTTAAATAACTGGTTTACCTGTTCTGGGACTTGTGTTATTTCCTCTTTCACTTCATCACTGACGGCTTTAAATTGAGGTTTAAATAACTGGTTTACCTGTTCTGGGACTTGTGTTATTTCCTCTTTCACTTCATCACTGACGGCTTTAAATTGAGGTTTAAATAACTGGTTTACCTGTTCTGGGACTTGTGTTATTTCCTCTTTCACTTCATCACTGACGGCTTTAAATTGAGGTTTAAATAACTGGTTTACCTGTTCTGGGACTTGTGTTATTTCCTCTTTCACTTCATCACTGACGGCTTTAAATTGAGGTTTAAATAACTGGTTTACCTGTTCTGGGACTTGTGTTATTTCCTCTTTCACTTCATCACTGACGGCTTTAAATTGAGGTTTAAATAACTGGTTTACCTGTTCTGGGACTTGTGTTATTTCCTCTTTCACTTCATCACTGACGGCTTTAAATTGAGGTTTAAATAACTGGTTTACCTGTTCTGGGACTTGTGTTATTTCCTCTTTCACTTCATCACTGACGGCTTTAAATTGAGGTTTAAATAACTGGTTTACCTGTTCTGGGACTTGTGTTATTTCCTCTTTCACTTCATCACTGACGGCTTTAAATTGAGGTTTAAATAACTGGTTTACCTGTTCTGGGACTTGTGTTATTTCCTCTTTCACTTCATCACTGACGGCTTTAAATTGAGGTTTAAATAACTGGTTTACCTGTTCTGGGACTTGTGTTATTTCCTCTTTCACTTCATCACTGACGGCTTTAAATTGAGGTTTAAATAACTGGTTTACCTGTTCTGGGACTTGTGTTATTTCCTCTTTCACTTATAACACAGAATTGATGACCATTGTTAATGTGCACCAAAAAATGAAGTTTTAATAAAATCTTGTGTATTTCCATATTCTCAACTATTTCAAACACTTTAATTACAATATCATCAGTAATAGATTGCAAAGAGCAATGCTACTCCTAGTATGCAGATTTCCTGTGTTGAAATAGTGCAAGTCTGCTAAATTTGGCAACTTCACCCCAAACTTTCAAAAGACACGTGGAAATCAAGTTTAAACCAGTCTTTATTAAAACTGTTTAAACTTTGTTTAAACTGATCATATTCATATTTTAACTGATAATAAAAGTTAACACTGCTACCTTCTTCAATATGACCAGAAATGTATGTCCTTCAAATACTAAAATGGTGAGTGCCAGTCACGTGTGTGACCGTATTTAGCACATCAATAACTTTTGAAAGAGAAAAGATCTAAACCATTTATTTTGTATAACGGAAGATACAAATAAACTGGCTTTTGACATGAAATATGAACATTACTGAGACAGTGGTTTTCTGGTAATAAAAACTTCTTTGTATTTTTGGTCACGTGTGTGACATACCGACGTCAATTCAAATTCTCTGTTAATTAATTGTCTATTTCCTATAAATTTGTATTTTTTCAACATAATTTTGAAAATTGAAGTCCATGAAATTCTTCAGGCAATATTTCAAACAAAATGAAAAGCTATTTAATTTAAAATTAAAGAAGCAAAATGGTATAATAATCTCACTTTTTTATCCCAAAATATTAAAGACGTTCATTTATGCAAATGAGGGTTTGAGTTGAACATATTGTTTAAAAATATCATGCAGGAAACTTGGAAGGATGATTAACATGATAATGTAAAGAAATTTGCAATACCATAAACTTCATTTTTTATCAAAAAAGGTTTACTTTTTTGAAGAATGGCCCATTTGATCATCAAAAGGGGCCAGTCCCTTTGCTTATCTGCTTCATATAAACTGAACACAAAAAGAAACATAAGTTTCTTTTGTGTTCAGTTTACTTTGAAAGTGAAAGACAACCAGATAAAATTTAACATCACCAGTCAGCTGAGTTGTGATGATGTAGAACCTTGAGACCTGTCCATTTCCAGTGGATGAAGTCACTAGATGAAATCATGTCATCTTGCGAGATAAAGTTCTGTCCCAAATGTGAAATAAGATTGTATTTGACCCCTCTGCTGCGATTAAGTGAGTTAGATTTTGAATGCATGACCCCTCCACTGTGATTAAGTATTATGGGATTACCAGTCTCACTGATTATTTGTAATTTATAGAAGGAGAAATTTGAAAGCCTAGCTCTCTCATCATTAACAGTGCCAGTCCATCAAAGTGGTATATGCAGATATATCGATGATACCTGGGTTGTAATTAAGGCTCAAGAACTTGACAGTAAGGCTTGTCTGACAATAATTTTCCCAGGCTATCTGGTTCACGTGGAAGTAATACCATAGCTGTCAGGGTCTGTGTATCAAAAACAGACATATACTGACCAGGACTTAAATTTACTTCAAACCATGCCCTCATCCAGAAACTTGGTGTGGTAAATTTTTCACAGACCAGAGTCTATCATCATCCAACAATTCTGATAAAGCAGCTGAAGATCAACATCTATGGTAAGCACTCTTCTGTTGTGGCTATAAACTGGGCCACTAATAGAGTGCTGAAATTAGGTGAAAAGGACTGTAAACCCACCGAGCAAGCTATCAACAATTCTGGAGGAGGCACCAGGCTTCTAACCCCTTCTCAGGAGAATTTCTAGTGGACACAATTTTGACTTTGATGAAGTTCAAATCTGGTTTGGGAGACCATGGGGTAGAAGAGGCCATTTGGGTCTGGGCAGAACAACCTTCTCTTAGCTTCTCTTTACCTGGAAGATGACATCATCCACTTTTAACCAGGGTGCACAAGTGACAACAATAGTGATTTTGTGCTATTCTTACTATATATTTTATATATATATATATATATATATAAAATCAAACGTATAGGAGCCTAATAAGAGGTTAAAGCCTTCAAAGTAAGTCTTTAGCCTAATTTTTTAATTTGGTCTAACTTTAAAGGCCGACTCAGAGATTTCCTGAGGAGGGCGCTCTCAATTTCCAAAAAAATCGTGTTTTTTGCATGTACATAATACTTGTCCATATACTAATCACTGTGTGAAATTGCTAAGCTTAAATTGAATTCCTTCATATAGAAAATCACAACTTTGTTATAAAATTCCGGATCCGGAATTTTTGTAATACACAGTATCCTATGGGACGTAATACTACACATTAATGTTTACTGCATCCAAAACGAAAATCCGATTCATGTAAAATTTCGGAATTGTGCATTTTAGGTTACTATCTTTAGTTCTAGTTGACTATTTTTCATTATTACACAAAAAAATAATATTTCGAAATCTCTGAGTCAGACTTTAATCAACAAATGTGCCTCACAGACTCGTACTCATTGATTATTAAAGTATCACAGGTCACAGACCGGTCAAACAGGGTGGATGCCGAGGAAATCAACCCCAGCATGTATTTTCTTTTTTGTGCTCAAAAAAAGCAGTGTACCCATAAGGGCACTGATTTGTGCTTCATCCTTTCAGGTGATGACTAATATAACTTACAACCATGCAAAAATATTTAAAAAATTGAAAAATCTTTAAATGTGAACTATTTTTAAAATGTGCTAGTGTCGCAGACAAAATAATTCTTCCCCTGTCAAAAATGAATACACCCATTCGAACTCTGTGCATTGCATCAAATACAGTCATTTACACATGCATATAAAAACTTAACATGATGCGATATCTAAGATAATGCCTCATATTAGATAAGCAGCAATCAAATATATGCATATTTGTACTCTAAGACTTAGCCACGGAATAAGAACCAGCAGCATGTAATGCACCTAAGATTTTGAGCATATTGTCTCTATTTTGATCTTTGACCATATAGCAACAGATAACAGAGATGGTTTACAATTGACTTTGTTCTGTTTATGCAAGATAAACATAATAGTATGGTAGAGCTATTTTCATTGTGCACATCTTGTTTGCCCTATTGTGAACTTTGACTCTTTTTATAACTTTGTTCCTTGAGCTTTGACTCATTACATGTAATTTTATTTTTTGTGCATATTTCTTGTTTGTCTTATTTTGAATATTGACTCATATACCAATGTTCCCTGAACAGTCTCAGGGAAACAATACTGTGCAATATGTTAATGCATCAGTAATTATCCACTGCTTACCCCTTAACAGCAACTGTCAATACATAAGATTGTCCCAAATATTTTTGAGGGGTCATATATATTGTAACACTAAAATCGGGAGGGCTCATATTCCACAGACTTAAAATGTCATTAAAATATTAGGAATATGCCCACAAATAACCTCAAGTTAAAAAAAATCTAACTTTTGGGGGAATAAAATTAGACTGTTATCTTAGAGGGGATTATAAAGATGACATTGGTCATCCCAATATCTGGACTCCATTCTGAAATAAATGACAACACCATGCCGATTCAAAAACGCTTTGGGAATGAAATTATATAATAAGTAGGCCTTGAAAATTCATGAAGTACATTATAGACATATCATTAACTTTACAAATAATTTCATACCTTGTTTAGTTGCTTTCTGACCTCTTGGGCATGAAGTCGTGTAAACCATTTTGGATGTAAATTTTCTATGCAAGACACAAAGTTGTCGATGTCATTGAAGATGTCATCCACTTCATGATCCTCCAGATGAAGATTGTCTTCTAGCTTCATATGACTCAGCATGTTCCTTGCATCGGAAATCTAGAAAAAATGTTTCCTCAACATAAATTACCATTCGTCAGTCTGTACAAGTATCAAATAAACCAAAACATTGACCATAATCTATAATGAAAACAGCCAAAATACTATTTAAATACTATTTAATTGTAAAATCAGTGGATATCGATGATAACTAATTAACCATTCTTGGACAAATAATTCATTTGGACCACATCAGAAGCCTCATTACCACTTGTTGAAAATAAGCAAACTCCTGAAACTGCATCACAGGGTGCAGTGATTCGCACTTGCTCCACCAAATGTTTTTCTCACAAAAAATAAAACAAAACCTTCAAACAACCTTCTTGAGGGTGGAGAATAACAAATCGAGGGAGGACCGTAAGAGTAGAGGTTTAATGTGACACATGTCCCATGTAACCTTGAACAAATTCTAATAAAAGGACTTTTTTGTATATTCTGGTAGGCCTATATATGAATAATTATGGAAAACTTTGTCCAGCCTTCTAGTTGCTGCGTTGGTCAGATATTCTACGTCAAAGGTCAATGACCTTTATAAGGCATGTGATGGGACATAACTGCTCAGCCAATTGGCCTTGAAGCAAAAAGGTGGTGTCAATACCATGCATGTTTTTGGGGTCAATAAAAACAATAAACATATTTTTAGGCTTACAAATGCAGTCATCATTGCTTTTCAGCATAGAAAGCACTTTTAATCCGAATTTTTACAAGTTTCTCTCAACGTAAATTAGCCGATTCGTCAGTCTGTACAAATATTAAACAACAATATTTGACCTTAATGAAAGCAGCTACAATATTATTGTCAAATCAGTGAATATTGTTCTTGGACAGATCCTCGAACTGATGCGTCCTGTGTGATTTAATAGTGTGGTACTAGTGATAGACCTTTTTTGCATAAATATTTCAAAATTAAAATTAAAAATCTCATTACCACTGCTAAATGAGCCAACTCTCGAAATAGTCGGGACATGGCAAGCACCCAATATCACGGACCACATCAAGCGGCGCTGTAATTCGCCCTTCCACAAAATGTTTCTCTCACAAAAAAATCAGACAAAACCATCCAACGACCTTCTTGTAGGTGGACAATAACAAATTGCGTGAGCGCCATAAGGTCGTGGAAGGGTATCATACTCAAGTGTATCGCCCCCTCACTCCTGAGAGGGAAATACACTGTACTAGTGCTAGCTTCCTTCCACAACCTTACTTTTGCACAGAATACCACTGCATGGCTTAATCGGTGGCGGAAGAAGGTCACAGAAGGTAGCCAACGCCGACGCAACGCCCCACCCATAGTCGCCTAATGCTCCTGGGTCAAGATGCTAGGTCGATCAGCCAAGAGAGATTGGACGGCGACACCCCTCTCCGCTTGACTATACAAAACAAACGGCATTTGATATAGCGCCTTCTCAAAACAAGGTCAAAGCGCTTTACAAAGTAGAGAGTAATTACTATTTAGCTTAAAACATAGTAATACAACAGGTATTGTAAAAGATGAACCATGAGATAAGTACTTGACATCAAACTATAAAATAAAAAAAGAAAACAGCTGCACAATTAAATATCATGTGAGGCAATAACAAAAAACTAACTTAAGCACACGATCAACTCTTAGGAAATAGATGAAATTTTAGAGCTTTCTTAAAAGTAACAATGGACTTGGAGTGGCGAACAGAGATAGGCAAAGAGTTCCATAGGCTAGGGCCGCATTGCTGAAAGCCCTGTCACCCACTGACCTTTTTGTGCGGGAAACAGTGAGGAGCGTCTTGTCATCTGCAGATCGCAATCCTGGCCTGCCAGGAATATACAAAGAGAGGTATTCGGACAAGTAAGATGGCAATTGTCCGGAAATGCCCTTGTAAGTAAGAAGCATAAGCTTAAAGACAACACGCTCACTAATTGGTAGCCAATGGAGCTCTTTAAGGAGTGGTGTGGCTGGTGTCCTTTTATCAGATCTGAACACCAGCCTGGCTGCTCTATTCTGCAAAATCTGAAGTTTACTCCGATCTCTGGCCGACATTCCATACAAAAGTGAATTGGCATAGTCAATGCGAGATAAAATCAGTAAACGGACGAGATGATGACAACTCTCAAATGTGATAAAGCGGCGGATCC
>JAMKCH010000649.1:0-114797 GCA_023653785.1 Ophioderma brevispina
ACCCCATTCACAAACCGCGACGGCAGACGACACTCGCGGTCCAGGGACCGCGATGTATTTTTTAATTAAAAATCTTTCCGCCATCTTGAAATCCAATATGGTAGCCACCTGAAAAACAACTTATGATCACTGAAGTTCCTGGGTATGAAAAACATACATATAGACACTTGAACACCTGAAATATGGCTAAAAATGGCAAATTTGACAGCCATTTTGAAAATTTCATGCGGCCATCTTGAAATTCAATATGGCAGCCTCCAAATAAAATTCTGAGATCACCAAGAGGTTCATTGATATCAAAAACATAGGTTTAGACACCTCAAATTTGGTTTTAGTTGCTGTAGAATTAAAGATATGTCCAAAAAATTGTGATTTTGGTGGCCATTTTGGAATTCAATATGGCGCCACCAGGGGGCTTAATATTATTTGGGTTCTATTTTTTTTTTCGGACCTCTGATGCTATAGAAGTCATGTACCAAGTTTTATTCTGTTTCTTCAAAAAATGAACGATGGGTTCTCAAGGCTTAACAGCTCTACTATAATGCCACTTTCTTTTCAGTTCGTCGGCCTTTTCTGATTTTTAGTCAGGAACTTACCAGATGCTCAATGTTATTTAAAAGTTAGTTAAACCAAAGTTTTAAATCCGGTTCCCCGTTAACGAGGGTGGCCGGATTCACCTCACACTCAGCAATACTGCTGTGTGAGGATTTATTGGAGCAAAACATAATTGACCGGATGCCCTTCCTAACATCAATCCACAGTTTTCGGCGGTGGACCTAGCCTTTGGGCAACCATGCCCAACATGCAAGGCAGCATGTGCTGGATGCATGGCTCTCCAGAGCTGATGCCCCTGTAGGTTTGTAGGTAGATCTTCTTTATCATTCTACTCGGGCAACCAGCTACCCCCCTCATCAGATTCCTTAGAAATCCAATGGGGGTGTAGGTTTAGCCGAGGACGACTCGGCCCTGGGACAGGTAGTACTGGTTACCAGGATACCAGTAGAAGGCCCTCGAAGGAAACCTGATCCTTGGATCTTAGATGTAAACAGTATGATACAAGTGCATAAAATATATACAAAGCATTGCTTTAACTGGCTTATTTGTGTCTCTTTGGACATTTTATTACCTAAATTATATAGTTTTCCATAATTATATTCTGTAACTGCTGTAACTGACAAAAATCAAAACCATCAAAGAACCCTTTTCCATTGGCAAAAAGGGCTTCTGACAACATGTTGCTATACACTTCATCAATAGAGTAAAGATTTCAAAGTAAATCAAAAAATGATACTTTTTGACACAAATTCAGTGCAAGTTGGAGAAGCTTAAACACTAGTTGTGAGAGGGTAAGCACTGGCTAAGATTGACCAACCCATATGATCACTTGTGAAATGGTACAGATGAACTCCTTTGATTGGATTCTTTTGGCTGACATAATTGCCTGGGTCATTTTGAACCACTTTCCTGTGACTTGCTATATATTACAAACAATAATTTTTCACCAGTAGCATGAGTGATTTTGAGTTAAAGGGCGTGGTCCTATCGCCTTTGTTTGGGGACCCCCCCCCCCCCGTTACCCGGAAGTAGGATCGATATTGAAATACAGATGAAGAGGGCCGATTTTCTATTGGTCGTCCTGAAATTTGAGCCCTCGAATCCTTTTCATTCCCAGATAAGATGATGTGACCTATGACGTCACTTGTTGACATTCCAGGACGCTCTGTTGTTTTCTGCTCATGGTTTTCTGCGCAGCAAAATCTTACAGTTTTTTCTTCCTTTTCTGTGACAGACCACATAAATCTGGTTATAATTACTTGCAGATCTTTCCTGATCTAAATTGGCCACAAAATGCGCTGGTAGCATTAGCTTATTATCTTGATGAGAAAAATTGAGTATTATTTAATTTCAAACAAAGTTAAAGCAAAAAACGAATTTCCCCCATGCAAAGTAAAGTATGCGGCTTTTGCCTGCCATTTTCTCTCTTATCACAAACAACCAACCAGGTGGACCATAAACATAAACAAATGTTCACATCATCTATAAACAAAAACCGCCGTTTTAGTGGTTAACCCTTTATTATGCACAGTATTGGATCGGCTTTGCAACATTCATCATTGCGTCTACCATCAAACCGCGGTGAAGTTTGTTTCCCTGGTACTTTGTGGCTTGATGGGAGTAATGTGCAAGTGCCAGGCTCTCATACAAGTAGAGAACATACACATAAATCGGAACAAACCACCTTTAAGTGTGGCCCAGCAAGTTGTTTTTGTTAGCAACTAATTGATAGCTTCATGATGTGGTAATGCTATCGTCCCAACCTTCCTCATCATGTTCTCTCCAAAGAAATCCCCTCCTCTCTGTGTTCCAATCAAACTGATGTACCAACTTTGCATCCTTATCCCAACAAAGCTTGTCTTGGGTTTAATATTATACCTCCAGCATACTGGTAAGGCTATTAGCCTGAGTAAAATCCCCCTTTTGGTCCACTGCCAGCATAAGCTAGTTGCATGGTGTCCACGGAATAAGTCTGTTGTTCCAGCTGGTGACAGGAAACTCCAGATGCAGTAACCTGAAGCCTGAACATCTTCAGAATTATGTGACAAAATTGCGGGTAGTGCCTGGAAGCCATTCCTTCCTTGGCTCAGTGGAGTTCAAAGATGAAGGATTTGCCAGTCATGGATAGAGTCCGAAGGAGCTATGCCACAGGTGGAGCCTCCTCACAACGAATCTGTACAAAACGAATGTGATATTAATATAAGAGTAACAAAATATTGTGGTCTTTCATGGCTTTCATTGAACAAATTCAGAATTGGAATTTACCCAGGATGTTATGTTAATCAAAAATTCAGGATTCACTTATGTGAATTAACAGTCCCACAAGTAGTGCGTGTTTTAGAGTTCTAATGGGACTGATCGTTTTTTGAAAGTCTTTTTTAAAGATGTCCTTGGCCAATGAAAGCAATTTAATTGCTTACATTTTGCAAAAGGCCATCAGATGGACCTATTTCTTGTTAATTTTAATAACCAGTTGGCACAAAAAGTATCTTGGCATCTTTTTTATTGTATTGTGCCAAATTCCAATCATTTTGAAAGTATTCAAGATATACATTTTGTTGCTATGTCTTGCTCTTTATTAACAGCCTTACTTGTAAAACGGCAAATATGGCTAGATGAATGCCTGAAAGATTGACATCCCCAACCAAAAATTTTGCAGTTTCTGGAGTTTTCATGTGCATTACAGTGTTACTGCGACTGAACACCTGACTCAATCAATATTGCAAGTAGCCTTTCTCGCTCATAGTTCCAGAGTCGCAAACCTCTTTGTGTAAAATCAAACCACCACAATATTATTCATGTTTACCATACCATAGGCATTGCCCCTGCAGTCGCTTTGGAGAGGAACACAACCACTCGCACAAATTAGTGAATATAAGGCCCTGCTGGACACAGCACCCTTCTTCATAACACGGTCAAAGATCACACCAACTCGGTAGACAGAGACCTCGCTCTCGCCGAACTTTCGCCGACACGCTGCTAAAACTCTCCAGTTCCACCCCATTCAACATCTTACAGACATGGAATAACTACTCTGCAAAGATATTTCCAAGACCCCGATCAACTCTCTATACACTAAGACAAATACCAACCACCTGGCGCAATCTCCCACGCAGGAATGGGTCATAGTACGTCAGCCACTTTGAAAAGGGCTCTAGTTTTCGAGTTAGGGTAGCTGGGGTCGAGTAGAAAAATGCCAATGGTACCAGTGTTAGGGACATGTGTTGATCTCACCTGTTTTGATGTAGAAATCAGAAGTGGTGCAATTATTTTTTATGGGCCAAAAAGTTCAAAATTGAACCCCAATTAGGTAAAAAATCCTAGAATGGTGATTTTGTTATTCCGACTTTTCATCTTGAAAATTAATTACTTAAAATTCTCCCACTATATAGGCTATAGATTCAAGAAAAAATTGATATTTAATCGGGGGTTTTTTTGACCCCAAAGTAAGGACCAAAAAGGGGTCAAATTGCCCAAAAAAGGTAACAGTATGAATGGTGCTTCCAACTTTCATATTAAATATGTATAGTTTTTTATTTCACATTCCTTCCCCTTCCCCCCTATATTATTGCTGTAAGATCAAGAAGAATTGAATGTTGGAATCTGGGGTTTATTTTGACCCCCCAGAACTGGCCAAAATGAGTCAGAGTTGACCCAAATATGGAAAAATCATAGAATGGTGATGTCTTTAATCTTCATTTTGAAATGTAACATTTCGTTTGCCCCCTATATAATAATAGGCTGTAGATTGAAGAAATTTGAATGTTGGAATCCTCCTGGGGTGGATTTTTGATGCCCCCAGAACGGTCAAAAAAGGGTTCACAAACAATTTGCCCAAATTAGGTAAAAATCCAATAGAATGGTGATTTATTTATTTTGACTTCATTTGAAATGTACTATTTAATTCCCCTACTATATAGCTGTAGATTCAGAAGAATTTGAATGTTGGAATCTGGGGGCAAAAAAGGGGTCACCATTGACACAATATGGTAAAATCAATGGTGATGATGTATTTATCCATCTTAATTTTAAAATGTAATAGATTATAGCTGTAGATTGAAGACTTTGAATGTAAACCCCAGAAATGGCCAAGGTTAAAAAATGACTACAATGGGTAAAAACAATGGAAAATTGTATTTGGTATTCATATTTTCAATATTACGGCAGGAAGTTCAATACAATGCCATTTAAAAAAACCTTTTATTCACTTTTACAGTAGTGACAATCCAAAATTAAAACTTTTGATAATCATGGTCAAATTCCAAGCCTAATTTGGTCACAATATATTAAACCAATTAAATGCATGGTTACAGATCTGTAGTCTTTGCTCTGTTAATTTGTAATAATGCACAATTATCAGGGCTTGTAACCAGGGGAGGGACGGTGGGGGCTGACGCTCCGCTTCCAAAAAGTCCCATACCCCTAAGGCCAAAAAATGATTTTGCGAGCGAAAATATGTAGGTAAAAAGTCCACTTTTTGCCAGATTTGCTCGTTTTTTAATTTTGGGGAACCAAATTTTCCCCTTTGTTAATTTTTTGGCGATTCCCCTTTTGAAAAAAATTGCCCCTCTTCCCCTTCTCCTAATTTAGTGTTCCTTTTACTGACACTCGCAATGACAACTTTGAAAAGGTATCAAAATGGCCAAACCAAATGTGGGTCAAATTTAACGCCAATATGCCACAATTTCAGTCTTTTTTTTTTCCTGAAACTAGTAAAAACAATCCATAGGTAGAAAAAGAGTTGGTCTGTTCAAATGACAGCTATCCTAAAATTTGTTAAATTGATCTTTTTCTTTAAGTTTTTGTGCTCTTAATATTTCACAAACTGTTTTAACTATTATGGATAAGTATGAGATGAAATTCTGTTTTTCATCCAGAGTCAACTAGATTGCCTTCTATCCAGGCCTGTGTGGAAACATCTTACTGTATTGTGTCAGAAACAATAACAATGAAGGGGGGAGGGGCTGCAGGACTTTTAAGTGGCACTTATAACCAAGGCACTCATGCCAGTTGAAAATATCTCCTGGAAAAAACATCCTACCGAATATCGGATCTATGGTGAAATACCTCCTATTACCACAATTGTGGCAGCGATAGAGCAGTTCGATGGGCATTGCTTTCAAGTCAAGGCCAGATTATATCAGCCCTTTATTCTGTGGAGTCTCCAGTCCAAGTAGAGGTAGCAGATCACTAACCTACTCTGATTATGCTATGCATGCAGCGATACCAGCTTTACTTTGAAGTGGGAGCAACACTGCATGATAAAGCTTTTGCAAAGACGTAACGCCACGGATTTCGCAAAGTCAAAAGATATGATATTGTCCACCTTTGGCAACATAGCAATCGTTTCGTCATTGCTGCAAATCGATGTGTGTTTGCCCATCTTACACAAAATCCAAACATTTTGTCTATTCCACTTGCTTCTCAAAATATTAACTTCCACATATAATGCCCATTGATAGCTTTTAATTGTGGGCGGCGCCAGCTATGGCTGGAGGACCACTTAGCATCCGTTGTGCGTGTGGATGTGTGTGGTGGATGGTGTGTGTATGTGGTGTGTCAACAATTGTTTAAGTTTTATTTTTAAATTGACCTCAATTGAAAATTTTAACTTCATGGAACAACTTCGGTCATAGGTGCACAATGGGATCCCTCATATGTTGATAAGTGGCCAAAGGTCATGTGAAAGGTCAAGGTCATGTGATGGTTCAAGTTGAAAAATGGGCTAAAATGTCAATTGATCTAATTGGAAACTTGAAGTTCATTGGAACCAAACTTCTGCAATAGGTGCACCATGCGATCCCTCATATCTGAATGATGATATCAAAAGTCACGTGCCATGGTCAAAGGTCATGGGGGGCCCAACAGCTTATTTCTTGAATATAGCGAGCGCGAAAGCCGAGACCGCAAAATTCTAGTTCACCACTCTTTTGGGGTCTATTTTGGAACCTCTTTTTTGGCCCGTTCTAGGGTCAATTTTGGAGTCAAATTACTTAAAGATCCCTCTCTAAGGCCAGTGAAAACAAACCAGTTGATTGTCCCCGCCCACTCCGATTTTGGACGCCACAACCACCCGATTTTGTTATTTCTTATTTTTTCTTACAAAAGCCACAACACAACACCACCAAAAAGAGGCTAAAAGGGGAAAATGAAGTTAACCCCAAAAATAGCGGTAGCACTATGAAATCTCATAAATACCTATTAAAGAGTAATCCTTCATTTTTGTTTGTGAGCAATTTCTTCAACCTTCTTACATACTACATTTGCCACAACGCAAACGCAATCTTCAAAGATACATGGTGGCCATCTTAGACAATGGCGGCCATCTTTGAAAAAATAATAAAATAGAAATAATAAGGCCTCCCTCCCGCAACTTTTTTTTTTTCAAAGTCTTGGCCGATCCAACTGTTTTGTTTTTTTACTTGGCCTTAAATAGCCTCATCCCCCGCGATCACAGAGTTTTACAGGAAGTGATCAGAATATAATATTGGTGTCTGTGGGAAAGGTATATACTACTTTGTCTCATTTACTCTTTGAAATCGTAGGACTTAAATTATTGAACTTAGATATTATTAGATATAAACTTATATGAATTTATGATTTATTCAAATTCCAGAGCCTTCATAAATCACGTTTTAAGCCCTCATATCAAACTGGTTGAAATGATATGGGCAAGATTTAACAGATGGGTATGGAGTCAGGCGATTCATCAAGATTAAACTATTAAATTGGGGTGTATCTGACCCAAAATGTCAAAATTTAGTTTATTATCTACTACCAAATACTTCTAATAGAAAGAAGTTTCATTTTAAGAAGTCTTAAAAAACCTCAAGTGAAGATTTACCTGGCCATTTATCTTTTTACTGACTCATATTTGGGTCAATTTTTAAAACCTTTTTTGCCTTTTCTCTCTGGGCACTTTTGACCCCAGATAGATTCCAACATTCAAATCTTCCTGAATCTACTGCTATAGAGGGGATAAAATTACATACTACTGCATTTTAATATAAAGTTGAATAAGTACCTCACCATTCTATGATTTGTACCGGAGGGGGGGCAAGGTAAAGAAGCCCGGTGTTTCACCGGGAGCGGGAGGCAAATTTGAGACCCTAGAGGCCAACAGGCAGGGCTCGCGGCTCGGGAAGCGGCGGCGAGAGAGGGAGGAAATGAAATACTAGTTTAAGAATGGAATACATACATCACCATTGTAAGATTTTTACACGCGTCATTGGTCAATTTTTGATCCCCTTTTGGGGCCTTTCTGGGGTAAAAATACCCCATTTCCAACATTCAATTCTTCTTGAATCTACAGCTATATAGTGGGGAAAATTAAATACTAACTATTACATTAATAATGAAGTTGGAAAATACACATTATAAATGATTTTGTAAACTCTTATTTGGGTCAATTTTGAGACACCCTTTTGGGCCTTTTCTGGGTAAAAAATAACCCCCGATTTTCAACATTCAAATTTCATTAAAAAAAATAAAAAAAATATAGTGGGGAAAATTCAATACTATTACATTAATATGAAGTGGGAATCACCATCTATATTTTTACCTAATTTGGGCAATCTTTCCTTTTTTTTTGGCCCAAAAAAAAAAATTCACCACTTATGATTTTCTTCTACATTTCTACATCCACCCAGGCGATGATCCCCCACATATGTACCTAACTGTGGTAGCAATGAATTTTTTCTACTCTTCCACCTAACCCCCTTGGTGCCAAAACTGGTCCGGGCTGAGGTACTAGCACCTTAAACCGGATTTGCCACAGGAGGAGGTCGCTTCAATACAACATGCACCGATTGTGGCTGCGGGCCTCGCCAGCCTGCCGCCATCCCACCTGCCAATGTGGCTCGACTCCATCACAGACTGCGGATCACATTCTCATGAGTGCCCCTACCTTTTGTCCACAGGTGGACAAAAGGTAGGGCACACAGATTTTCAAACCCCAACCAATCAACAGAAGGTGAGACTGGCCTCCAACGCTTAAAACATTTTAGCTGGCTGCCTCTACGCAATAAGAGACCATACAAGTGACCATTGAAAATCTAAAACTGCAACTTTGGTTTGGGGTTTTACGTATAACGCTTCATGGTCATTTTATCGCACCTATTTTTGCACGTTTTTTACAAGACTGATGTGTTTAATTGAAAAGGCAAGCTCTAGGCAACAAAATGTAACTTCGAAATTTCTAATTAATCGGAGCTTTGACACAATACTGATCGAACAACATGCCGATATACTTTTTGTGCCAACTGTTAACATTCTTTTGTGTTCACAGCACTCTTTCCAATTTGAATGGTGCAACATGCCTCAAATTTTAATGGTTTTTTCATCACATACACATCAGAATGTAACCTTTGTGCCTGTGCATGGATGGTCCTACTCCTTTAGTCAATGTGTACATTGTTTATATACACCTGAAGGAAAAAGCAATCATGTCCCTTTAAGAACAGCATGAATTGCATGGACATGACAAGCTGGACAATATATTTGATTGATATCAAGAATTGTGCGAAGACGATATATTTGTAGATCACAGATACGTACCACCTCATGAGGCTGTCTTCTCCAGTTGAAAGCTCTGGTGTCCTGACATACTGACTGATAAGTTGACTCATAATTCACAATGTCGGATGAAATAGGTGTTGTGATGGTAACTGAAAGTTTATCAAAAGAACAGTTGCCTATATCGGGGGTGATGTCTTCCATGCATATTGATTAGACCAATCTTCTGGATTTGGGAAACTAATATTAACCTGCATGGGGAGAGAATGATATTTAAAACAAATCAAAACTTTTGTTTAAGTTAAATTGTATTTCTTTCTTAAGCACAAATCAATTAGCCAAAGTAAACAATTGATTGGCACCTAATTCTTTGCTGATCACATATTTTATTTTGATTCTCCCACTTCAAAGTTTTAAATATATTTAATTCAATTTTACATATGACCGGTATTCACTGTCAATAATTCAATCTTAAGTCATGTTTTAGAGCATCACTCCAGCTGCGAGCCTGCTGCCTGCCATAGTACACAATTCTCTAACTTTTCGTTAATGGAAGACAATTGTGGCTTGACATTAAAAAAACAAACACACAAAAATATGATTAATACCAATAATAATTGCCCAATATTGATAACAAGATTTGGTCTTTGCTCAGTGGAAGGTACTTTGACATTTGCCACAATAATGTATAGATACCAGTACATCATGTATTACTATCTGTACTCTGTCCAGCTCTATTTACGAGTAGCCTACACAGGCTGGGATCTGGATCATTTATTCCTCCAGTAAAGGAGGGTTCCCGCATTACACTAGAAGCATTGACAGTGACCATACCTTAGCTGAGGGATGGACTGTGAAATAACTCTTTATCTTGGCTCAGTTCAGTCTTGAAACTGTGTTGGTATAATGTCCAGGTGGTGATGATGAGGTAAATTTTCTCAATGACAAACAGTCCAGGGGAAAAAGCCGTTCGCACATACCTTTTTTCTAGCAGTGGTGGTGATGAAAAGTTAAAGCATGAGTGCGTTTAAGAACCCTGATGGGTTTAGTAAGATAGTGGCGTCAGTCCAATATCAACAAGGTTTGTGCAATCTGGAACAGCTTGGTCCAGGAGGGCTTATACCAGTGTGTCCCAAAAAAAAACCCCCGCAACACTTTGTGGCAGGCGCCATAAGTGTTGAACAAAGAAAGCACGTGACTATTGTATTCTTTGTTTGTAATAAGGTAATATGGACCTTTTAGCTATATTCCTTAACAGTCATAAAGGTAGAATCAATTTTTTTTAAGATATGACCCAGAAATCAAGTAACCTGCAGGACCCATTTAACAAATTGAGGCGCTATTAACTACAAATAGCGGTCAACTGTACGTTTGCGCCCAGAACCACCATAATCTATCATTGGACGGCACACAAAGATACTTATCTTAACGCCAAAATTATTACAAAATGAATATACGATATTGTTACTTGGGTTTGTTTAGACCATCATGTTTTACTTTCTTAAGTTAATAGAATTTAACATATTTCAGTAAACACGCAAGTTGCAAGTTGCAGCCAACGCATTTATCATTTTTGTAATGTGGAGTTTGTCTATGACTTAGTCCATAGTTTTATAATCTTCTTGAAACCTATTTTATCACTCACAATAATAATGTTTTTATTATGATCAGTTAAATAATAATATGCTCAATGCAGTCATTTTACCCGTAGAAGTTTTGAAAGAAATTTGGGCAAGTAAATGTTGATTGCATCAATATTGTATTTGCCATTCTTTTTCTTCATTGCCAGTCTTGTGGTTAACCAAGCTTCCTCATTTTTGTAAATGGGTCTGCGGGTTTACTTCATTGTTGGGGTCATATCTTAAAATCTATTGACTCTACCCTTTATGAATTTTTCAGAAATATGAGGCTTAACAGTCCACTCCTACACACAGAATAATTAGTACGGTGCTTTTATATTATATTCAAAACTTATGGCGCCTTCCACCAAGGTGTTTGCGTTTTTTTGGGACCCACGGTACATTTTAAAAACCACTTTCAGCAACACGTGTAAAGGCAAGCCCAAGTGCACTGCAACTGAAAGGCTGCACAGGGTGTCTAACGCTGTCATCACATCTTGCTTCGACAAGACCAATCATGCCTGGAGAGTGGCATAACGTGGCCATAGTGGAACTTTTCATGCATATTCTATTTCATCCATTTATACATTACGAAAGAGCCCACGTGCATTTTTTTGTTGCTCAAAAAAGCCTCGAGAAACCCCCTAATGCAACAGTAAACATTTCGTTACTCCCATGCCGTGGTAGCGGTCCCACGTTAGCATCGGTACGCCCATTACTATCGCCACTGGCACCCAGAATCCGTTGCTCTTTTTTGTGTCCTCAGTTCGGGGGCGCCATGTTGAATTTTTACGGGATATTTTATACATACTTTTTTTTCCCGCATTACGCCTATTTTGGCGACCTATATTATTATATATACTATCAACACGCTGGATGACTTTTTTATAACGACTGTTCATCGGAGATTTGGTGGATTACGTGCCGATGCTCGTTTGTGAAGATTTTTCCAGATCGGAAGTCGGGCAGTTTGTTGACATAAGTGTATATATATATTATAATATAATATTATTATTCGTCCTTCACATGGTTGCCCCACGAGACCCATGCGTTTTTCGCGTCGTCGTACTGCGGGTATTAAGTTGGCTTATTCCTTGGCCAAGTTTAGCTCCCCCCTTTGTAAGTCCACCCCAGTTTACTGCCAGGGCATGTTTGGGGACATGTCCTGTCTCGTGTCTGCTCCCTTTCATCACATGTATATTTGCCTTCGCCCTGTTGTTATAGCCGCGCGGTGCAACCATTTCATCTGTGTTTTCTCAGTACTGCCAGCTCATGCCGATGAATCTCAAAATTCTTCTCAAGATTTTTTTTTGGGGGTGCCTGTGTCTTCGTCTTTTCTTCGTCTGTCCTGTCCTCCTTGGCCTCCTGCTCTACGTTTGGAACTCCAGGTTCTCGGTGTGGCTACCGTTTTAAATCTGTTACAAGTAATTCTTCTTTTTGATGTTTCAGATAGCAGAGGCGTATATGACCCTTTCCTATAACACCTTGAACAAATTCTAATAAGGACTTTTGGTATATTCTGGTAGTCCTATATAGGAATAATAACCAAAAAATTTGGTCCCGCCTGCTAGTTGCTTCTGCTTTGGTCAAGATTCATGGCCAAAGGTCGACGACCTTTATACGGCCTATTATGGGTTATATAAACTGCTCATCCAATTGGCTAGAAGCAAAAAGATGTTGTCCCTATACCATGTTTTGGGGGTCAATAAACCACATAAAAACCATCTTGAGGCTTACAAATGAAGTCATCATTATCTTTCAGCATGGAAAGCACTTTTAAACAAATTTTTCCACGTTTTCTCACCATAATGAGCCAATCGTGAATCTGTACAAGTATAAAAATCAAATAAACCAAAACATTGACCATAATCTATAAATGAAAACACCAAAATACTAGTGTAAATCAGTGGATATCGATGATAACAATTACCCATTCTTGATAAATATTCATCATTTGAACCCTCATCAGAGTCCTCCAGTGGCGTAACCAGACCTTGTCAAATGGGGGGGGGGGCTGAAGGTGCCAAGGCTTTTTTTTGACACTGTACAAAAAGTCAGTTCCTTTGGGGGGCTGAAGGGGAGGGCAGGGTTTCTTTCTGTTTGGGGGCTCGCCCCCTGCCCCCGCTCCCCCCCCCCCCCCCCCCGCTGGTTACGCCACTGAAAGGCCTCATTACCACTGTTGAAAATATAGCCAACTCCTGAAACTGGATCACAGGGCACAGTGATTCGCCCTTGCTCCACCAATTGTTTTTCTCACAAAAAATAAAAACAAAACCTTCAAACAACCTTCATGAGTGTGGAGAATACAAATTTAGGGAGGTCCGTAATAGTAGAGGCTTACTGTGACACTTCCAATGTAACCTTGAACAAATTCTAATAAAAGGATTTTTTGTATATTTTTGAATAATTATGGTAAAACTTTAGTCTCGGCTCTCTAGTTGCTGGTTTTGTTGATATTCAGGTCAAAGGCATTTGATGGGGTCACACTGCTCAGCCAATTGCCTAAATCAAAAAGGTTTGTCAATAAAAACAATAAATAAACATATTTTTTTAGGCTACAAATGCAACCTTTCATGCTTTTCAGCATAGAAAGCACTTTTAATCGATTTTGCAAGTTTTCTCACGTAAAAGTATCATCCGTCATTCTGTAAAATATTAAACAACGGATATTTGACCTTACTATATATAATATGGAAAACAGCTACAATACTTATTGTCAATCAGGAATATTATTATTGGACAGATCATCGAACTAATGAGTCCTGTGTGATTTTAATACTGTGGTACTAGTGAGGACCTTTTGCCATAAATATTTCATTTGGGTACATAAAACCCCATTACCACGCGATTAAGCCCACCCCGAAATATTCGTGACATGGCACCAACAAATATCACAGACCACATCACGCGGCGCTGTGATTCGCCCTTCAGCAAAACGTTTCTCTCGCAAAAAAAAAAAAAAAAACTCAGACAAAACCTTCCAACGATCTCCTTGTAGCTAGAGAATAACAAATTGTGTGAGCACCATAAGGTCGTGGAAGGTAGATATCATACTCAAGTGTATCGCCCTCTCACTCCTGAGAGGGAAATACACTGTACTAGTGCTAGCTTCCTTCCACAACCTTACTTTTGCACAGAATGCCACTGCATGGCTTAATCGGTGGCGGAAGAAGGTCGCAGAAGGGAACCAACGCCAACGCAACCCCTGTCAGCGCCCCACCCATAGTCGCCTAATGCTCCTGGTTTTAAGATGCTACTAAGCCAAGAATGATTGGACGGCGACACCCCTCTCCGCTTGACTAACACAATGCATCAAATAGACTTGTTGGAAGGCGGAAGTACAACTCCAACCGACATTGTCCAAAATGTCTGGGATGAAGGCCTCTTTATAGAAGGCCCAGGAGGAAGCGTGAGCTCGAATATCATATGGCCCAACCAAGAAGCCAGTCAACCAATCATGGTGTTTTTGTGTGCATTTCAGATGACTGAGGAAATCCAGCTGGCTCAATGTGTCCCTTGATGCAGGCTCCTCTGAGCTCTCTGCAACCCCGGTCTGTAACTATGGTGAGAAGTGGCAGAAACACTGGTTTCGGGGTAAAAGAAAGAGTCTGAATCTTGGCCAAAAAGCCTGCATGTGGAAGAATAGAGACCTCATTGCGCTCAAAGCGGTGGTGAGCCTCGTCCGTAGACAAGGCATGTATATCCGAACCCCCTATGGCCATAAGTCACAGCCACAGCCACTAGGAAGTTCCAGAAGACTAAGCTTTCGGTTGGGTTTAAACTGTTTCGACACCAAGAATTGCAAGACCAATGGCAAATCCCACTCCGGAACAAGTCTACGAGCCGGGGACAATCCGTAAACATACCCTTCACCAGATTGGACAAGAGGGGACTTAAACAGTCATGCCATCACCGAGCCCTTTACGGGTCTGGCCTATGGCTGTTCGGTAAAAAAGAAACCTCGGACAGTCAGGACACTAAGTTAATCCCACACCTGAAAGACTTCCTTGAGGAAATTGCCAACCCGGTGTACGGCCCAGAAATTGCATGGATCGAACACTTTATCGGCACACCATGTATGGTAATCCTATGATGCTCTAGTGAATTTGCCTGATCAGTGAGCATGGCAGCCTGTTCAGAAGTCCCACCTCAGTGTACAGTCTACAGAAATGCACCAGACAGGTTCGGAGCATGGGTGGTGCACTCTGTGACGAACGTGTCGACTGGAGGACCTCTTACCAGGCCCTCTCCCTTTGGAAGAGATCTGTTCCACACGCCGATATAGCGGCCTGGGAACCCAAGCTGCCAGGACCAGGCACTCACGCCACTCAGGAACATTTGGGAACATGAACCTTGAGAAGCTATTATCAAGCATTATAGCTACAATCCTCCGCTGCCATGGCTCCCGTTTGACTGCCCGGAGATCCTGGTTCCAAGAGTAGGCCCCAATATGCCACAATCTGACCATTCATGACTGATCAAAAGATTCACGTGTGGACGGTCCGCTATCTAGAAGATTGTGCGGTAAACTGCAAGTAGAGCTGCCACCCACCGACAGACCCCTGACTTCTGGCTGTGTCTG
This sequence comes from Ophioderma brevispina, assembly GCA_023653785.1. Classification (NCBI taxonomy): domain Eukaryota; kingdom Metazoa; phylum Echinodermata; class Ophiuroidea; order Amphilepidida; family Ophiodermatidae; genus Ophioderma; species Ophioderma brevispina. The sequence continues at coordinate 15,271 of JAMKCH010000649.1, forward strand.
GGATTAGGGACCGCTCCGGGGAGACTGTCCGCAAACATTGTGTCCACTCCCGAAACACTGGAGGCGATCAGGCCCGGTGTCCACTCGACATCACCACCGGAATAGCCGAAGAATCTCCCTGCATAGGCTGGGGACTGATTACACCCTTTCTCGGTTTAATGTCCCCCTTCATATTGTCACAGCGGGGACAACAATTACCATCCCCCTGACCATTGGGAGCCAGTGATGCAATCCAGAAATACGGCGACACCTAGGATGTTTATTTGGTGACATCCACGTAGCTGGTCGGCGGCCTGCCAACGAAGAGATAGGAGGGTGGGAGCCCCCCCTCCCACTTAAACGCAATCCGTCGTCATGGTGCTTAATATCCATCCATTATCATGCGTGTTTGATAGGGCACAGGTAGGCTGAATGGGACTCCTTGCCTCAAGAGTGGGCAAAGTCACCATTGTTATGTCCTGAGGTCACCTTCGGTCGTCCTCCTGGTGAGGAAAGGTGGGGTGGTTTACCAGGCCACAAGGTTTCATCCGGCTCAGCTAAAACAAATAAATTTGAAACCTATTGTCTGCATCTAATTGGGACCGATCATTTGCTTTCAATTTTAGCGCAAAATAATCTGTCACGCCACCTTACCTTTGGTAGTGGTAGATAAGACTCAGTTTTGGAAGAAGGGGATTTTTACCCTACCTTATAATATTTTTCTTTTTTTTACTTCTATTCAACCAATATATATGCTTCATGCACTTAATACCTCCTGTGTAGGTTACAAAACTTGATTTTTCCTTTTTCATAATCACCACCCAATAAAAACCGAGGGGAACAAAATCACACATTCCGGTATTTTAACTCAAAATAGAAATGGGTTTTTTTTTAGCAAACAATCGAGAAATCAATTTTCCGCATGATTATTACTTCATTAACATTACTATACTTATAAAGTCAGAGTTGAGGACTACTGATGCTTTTGATATCAATGGAAAGAGGAGACTTTCTCTCCTCTTTATTCGCTACATCGCGATACCACCAGACCGGAGGATATCACTACCTAGTTTCCACTTCCCCCTAACTCTCCAGAATCATGTACGACCCCTCTCCCAACCATAAGTTCGCCTTACCCTGCGTTTACCTTGCCCTGACATACCTTATTTCTCACATCTCCCCCCCCCCATACGCCTTCCCCACCTCACTCAGCGTCGCACCTCAACCCACCTGCCAACTCTGCTTGTCGCTGTTCTCCCCCATTTAGTAACCCGCCTCTGGTGCGCTCCAACTTTGTTCAACCCTGGCCCGCTAAAAGCCCACCCTCTGCATTGAACGTATTCTCTAACCTTTATGAGTTCCTTACTGCGATTGTCCCCTGCCGTCTCATCGGTTCATCTGAGAGTGTCTTCGCCGGTTCCGTATTGACTTCTCTTTTTTTTACCAATCCACCTGTCCAAAATCAAAAAGGGTTCAGATGCTTTTTTTTTGTAACTTAAAGGAGGTCCTAACCAACACCTTTTAAAATGGTTGACTGGGACGAAGGTTTTAAGTACAATTTTTATGCAGATAGATCAGTGCCATAACTATTTGAAAATCAAGGGAAGGGTGCAATTGATCGTTTTTCCTATATGCAATTGTTGGTTTGTTGACCCCAATAAAACAATTGGTTACTAGGACACCTCAATTTATGCTTTGAGCCCATAAACGTGGGAGTTTATGATCTTTGACTTATGCCTTAATAAAAGAGTCATGACATTTGACCTTGAATATTGACCAACGCAGAGCCAGAAGCCGGACAATTTTTTTTCATAATAATTAACATATAGCCTACAAAATATACAAAAAGTCCTTTATTAGAATTTTTTTGTCAAGGTTGAATGCAGTTATGGCATCTACTACGAAGGATGTCTTAAAGGCTGATCAGAGATTTCGAAATATTATTTTTTTGGTAACAATGAAAAATAGTCAACTTAGTAACGAATGATAGTAGCCTAAAATGCCAATTCCGAAATTTGAGATTGAATCGGATTTTTTTTTTTTCGTTTTGATGCAGTTAAAAATTTATGTGTAGTATTACGTCCCACAAGATACTGGTGTGTAGTATACAGTTCCGGATCCGGGAATTTTTATAACAAAGTTGTGATGTTCTATATGAAGGAATTCGATTTAGCTTAGCAATTTCACACCAGTGTTTATTAATATGGACAAGCATATGTACATGCAAAAAACACGAATTTTTTGGAATGGAGGGCGCCCTCCTCAGGAAATCTCTGAGTCGGGCTTTAAACAAGTTCTACCGAACGTCCAGAAGATGTATCACGGACTGTAAGGAGTTCCTTCGAGGACGAGACACGGAGCGCCACCTGAACTGTGAGATGTGAAGTGCAGAAAAGTGATCAAGAGCGAAAGACCTTGTAAATATACACAAATAGTGGTCAGAGTGGATCGCTGAAATATTTGACAAATTAGTGTGTATATGGAAAGAAGACAAGAAGACAAAAAGGCCAAGGCTTAGACATTCCATCTCCGTCAGGGCATCTCCCTCCGCGTCTTCGACCGGCGAAGAATTCACCTCATTAACTCAACTTGACTTACTTGACAGACAAATTCAAGTCTACTGATACTAGTCTCCAGGCGATATTTACTACCGTGGCTGCCAAGGCGATCTAACAGGTTATAGGGCAGGTTCGTCCAGCCAATCCAGCTTCTATTTTTTGATGAAGAAATAAAGGACATGGATTGATGGAATTCCGGTGGAACTTAAGTTATTAAGTGATTTTCTTATGACTGGGCTGGTTCAATCCACGCCTTCCATTCATGGAGAATGGAAGATTATCAACGGGTGAGTTTGTCCGAACGGTGCTGTCGCCCTACAAGTTGAAAGTAATCCAGCCACGGCCTATTGAAAGAGGTTTTTTACACTTGAGTAATCCAGCTGCTGAACTCAGTGTCTTCATTTGAATAGAAAGAAAATTATGCCTTCAGGTCCAGTGAAGATTCACAATACTTTCCCCCGGGGGGTGAAAGATAAACAGCCACAATCCACGGGCACCCATGGTTGGTGTCAGATATTTGTATTATAAAGGACTGAAGACGGCACCCGTGGAAACAGCCAGTGGAGCTCATCGGCCTTTGTTAAGACTTGTTGGTGATGTTAAAGGAAAAATGGATAACGGTAATTGATAGTACCCGTAAGTCTGGAGGCTTTGTGTGAAGATGAATTTAGAAGTTTATTCACCCCATGGACAAGACTCAATCCATTATTGCGGAGGTCGCCAATGTTACCGTGGTTACCGTTATTATACCGACGGGTATTGAGATAGAATTCATGAGAGTGATTGATGTTCTATAGTCAGTTATACACCTTTGACGGCCGTGCTTCACGCCCAGTAGATAAGACTCAATCTGTTATGGCAGGGGCCGCCAATGTTACCGTGGTTACCGTTAATTGCAGACGGGATTGAGATAGAATTCATGAAAGTGATTGATAGTTCTATAGTCAGTTTTACCACCTTTGACGGCCGTGCTTCACACTCCGTGGTTAAGACTCGTTTTATTGCGGGGGCCGCCGATGTTACCGATGTTACCGTTAATAGCGGTAATGAGATAGAAGATAGAGGAAGAGGGACTTGCTATTATGGCGATCGTGGAACGTTTCAAGATGATTCTTTCACGGGGATAGAGATTCTCCTCCACGGCTCCGAAGATAGAGGGTGTCGAAGCGAAGTGGATTATGAAGAAGGGAAAGTTCTTCCATTTCCAAGCGTACAAGTGGTTTACGGTCTGGCGCTGTTCATCCGCCTAGTCGATCGTGGGGCCGTCACCATGGTTTTCGGAGCTAAATACTTCAGCCGTTTTTCCGTGGAAGTCAACCGTCGGGCCATCGCTTATTACCTACGTTGAAACTTGTCATTTCTCCGTCTAACTACCCGTCTAAGTCAAGCAGGTCTCGGCAGTCGTCGTGCTTCCGAAAGATTTTCCTCTTCCACCGTTCACTCATCTAGTACCAGAATGGAGTAAGGGTTTTGTGTATTGGATCTCTTAGACGCCGCTTGTCTTCCATAGGGTGGTTCGCAGTCCAGTGCGTAAGCTTCCAGTGATTGTCACCACAGGACGGCGATTCAAGGGGGTGAGGAGGGGACAAAGAGTGCGGTATTTTAGTTCCTGTTGAACGTTAAAAGCCTCCATCGGAAAGATATTTCCAGTGTTCGTAGTTGACGTTTTGGTTTTTGTTCGGCCAGAGGATAGCTCTATAGGTAAAGCATGCTGTCTCTCTCCAACCTGAGAAAGTGTCTCTCACAATAGCAAGAGACAGACATCAAGAGTTCCTAGTCATGATGTAGATAAGAATTAGAAGGCTCCTTCGGATAGTTCTTCACGTCAGGAGATCCAAATTTTTTTTTTATTTGAAGGAATATATTTCTGGGTTAAGACATAGTGATTACTTATCATCTTATAGTCCCAAAGAGCTAGATCTGATTACGTTGGAGAAGAAAGTGGATACTTCTCACTCCAAATAAACCCCGCTCTGTTCCTAGACGGAACCGTTCTTCCGGCAACGATGACTTAGTCTTTTATTCAGTAATTCTTCTAGCAAGAGATCTAAGTTGAATGATGTTTAGAGATCATTCTAAATCGAGACGTGAAGATGATATGATTACTCTTACACTAGAGTTAAGTATTCGGTAGCTGATGATTTAGAGATGTTTGCTTCCCAGCATTAGAGTCGACAACTTAAGGTGTTAGGTGATTGATGATAACGTTAAGGAACTACCTACTCATGAGTATCCGGGAGTGGTTCATTATTCGATGATTCCTTTATATGAGTTCACCAGAACAAATGAGCCTTACCACGGTGTCAGCCTCCTTCTCGTTTACATCAGTACCAGTTGAGAATGCGAGATTACTCAATACCTATATGGGCTGATGCTACTCCACTCAGTGCACTTTCTAGTCAATTGGTACTTCCAGTCAAGAGCGCACAGGTGAAAGTTTGGGGTTAAAGATTCTGATCTGATTGAGGATACGAAATCGAAAGAGATTTCCCAGATCTATGGAGTCCTTTTTTCTGATCTGTTGACTTTTCTTGCCGGAGAATTTGAAGATTTACAGGACCTATCTCCTATGTTGCTGGCCTTCTTGGCGGCTGTTTTGGTACATCAAGTTTGAAACTGTGATTTCTTAAATAACTCAAGATTACGATCTCTTCCGACATTAGTCAACGGCTAAAACATCTCAAGAAACATGTAGTGAAGCCTATCGTTCCTGTTTAGTGCCGATTAAGACAGAGCATGTTTATTAAACATCCAGAAGTCTCGTATGGACCCATTATTCACACAGACAGACTCTCCTTCTCTGATGGATTCCTGAGTCTTTCCTTACATGTGAGGAGGAAAAGAGTTCTTTTCAGTTCCTTGTTGGATCCCAGTCCCATGCTGGGATAAGCGATGAAAGTCTGATGAGAAGACATTTTGTTAGCCGAGACCATGTCCACCTACCGGTGTTGAAGGCGGCTGCTACTAGAGAAAAGAAACAACGGAAACCCGCTTCCCTAGGGTAGATTCTTGGAATCGGGGGCAAGAATGTGATCTTCCGCCTATTTGGGACAATTCCTGTGTAGGTATGCGAACATCGAATGTAGCTTATTGCTCTAAGTTTGTCTTATAATAGATTGGTGGAGCCTTATGGGAGCTGTGCTCATGAAAAACCCTCGCAGAAGAACTGAATTGCTGGTGAGCCTTGAATTCACAGTCAAGAGGTTCTCTTGAATGCTCCTAGAGGAAAGGATCTCTTTGGAGGTCAGGGCCTAGCTTAGCCTCTTAAAGAGGAAGGAACGTGGTAAAGCGCAGATCAAGCTGCTGTAAGAAAATTCTACAATAAATCAGCCTAAAGGTCCTCCTGATATAGGAGCATAGATAGATACAGACCTTATGATTTATGGCTACCGCAGAAGGGCTTCGCCTCTAACTTAGTAATCTGCCAACAGAGGAAACAGATGGTCCTTTCGGAGAAGTAGGGCTACAACTTTAAAAGACAGCTATCCAAAATATCAGAACGACAGGCTGGAAGTTATCCCTCCTACTCAGACGTAGAGGACGCCGGAAGTGGCGCGAGGGTAGGGGAGGAAGAAAGAACAATTGATCTCTTACCTACGTATGACGCCCGTGGCGTGGCGGTCGAATAGACCTCGTCCATGGGTTTGCAGACTATTTCAGATGGTTACCATTTGGAGTTACCGCCCGCTCCTCCGATATGAAAGGTTTTTTTTTTTTTTGTTGTTTTTTTTTTTTTTTTTTTTTTTTTTTTTTTTTTGTATTACGCCTATACCTTAAGAGACATTAAGGGCTAGGATTTTCTAAAACAGCGAAGTAAGAGGAGTTTTTACGAAAATTGCAATTTTTTTCGTATTAAAGCTATGGAAGGTTTCTACTCAATTCTCTTACTGGCTCCGAAGGAAAAACATGGAGAGGATCTAGACCAATCTCAAATTTCCGCCATCTGAACGATTTATTCATCCAGAGACAGCTCAGAATGAAAACCCTCTCAGCTGTCATCAAGAGTTGAAGGGCTGGTTCGGCGTAAATTGGATATTTTAAGACGCCTACCTCCAGGTTTTCCAGTTTTTCCTCCTCGTTTCCATGATGCTTCGCTTCCGGTTCGTCAATCAATCCTACCAGTTCGAGTTCTGCCATTCGGACTTTCTACTCCTCCCTTACCTTAAAAGATGGGTTGAAAACAGTGACACGAACATATGAGAAGGCGGGGTATCCAGGTATTGTCTATCTAGACGCTTGGTTGATTTGTGGCTCCCAAACAAGTCAAGCCTGATAAGACAGTTAATCTTTGTCATGAAGATTTAGGGAAGGATATGGGTTTCAGATAAACTTTAAAGCAACAAAATCATTTCAGTCAGAAGCCTAGGAGCAATCTGGATTTAAGAAATCCAAAGTTTTTCCGACGAAGAGAGAGAGAATTACGATATTAAGAGATTGCATCCTGTTATTTATGAAGAGGAATTTTTCTCAAGCAAATCTATGGCCCTCCGCTGCTTAGAAATGATTGGCAAAACTTCGTTAGACCTTTGCAGAATGAGATGAGGGGGATCTGCTCCAGCTTCAACTTCAAAGTTACTACAGAGACCACCGTCACGATCTCAACCTTCAAGTCCGTTTGAATACAAAGATCGTGAAGCATCTACATTGGTTGGCAAATAAAGAACCTTTGCGTGTGAAAAGAATTCAACGAAAATACCACACCATATATAAATTTGACGATGGCTTAGAGAGGATGGCGTCGTGGGGACGAAAGGAATGGACCTAACACTCACCCTCACCCTTACCCCATCCCTCCCCTGTTTGGCTGGTCCCTATAAATGAAAGGTGTGTGGTCGAGTTATAAGGAAGCTCCACATTAATGTACTAGAGCGGATAGCAGTATTGTCACGCTCTAAGGCGATTCCCATATGATATCTGGGAAGTCGGGGAAAATCAGATCAGACTATTCCTCTGTAGTTGCCTACATTAACCACCAAGGAGGAAAAAAAGAGTATTCCTCATGTGCACTGTAATGATTATCCGCCTCCTCTCTTGGGCAAGATGCAAGAATCATTCAATTACCTGAAGCCAGAAAGTCAGCCTAAATGATAGTTTATTCAGGATCAACTGTGGAGTGGCATCTTAAAAGGCCGTATATGCGAAGATGATTTTTCAGGACACTTTATACAGGCCCATGATATGATGGTGTCTTGTTCGCAAACCAGGTATAATCACCAACTCCACCAAAATATTGCAAGTGGCTGGCGAACGAGAAAAAGAAAAGAATGGGTGGATCTCGCTACTTTTAGAGACTGCTTTTACAATGGAGTTGGGTCAATCTGGATTTGCATACACCTTTCCCACCGTGTTAATAATGTCTGGCAAAAAGTACTGAACAAAGTTACAGCATCCAAAGTCATGAAGGATGCCTGCTTGTAGACCCATTTTGGCCACGTCAAGTTTTTGCGGTCGCTACGGGTTGGTCAGCATGTTGGAAGATCATCCAAGACTGATTCCTGTTAGGCAAAATCTGTGGTGGGACGGAAGGAAGGAAGAAACATAAAAGTGTCTCTCCAAAGACTAAGATCTCGTACACTTGACTGTGTGGCCTCTTTCAAGCTTACCTTCAAACGCAAGGGCTTTTAAGAAGAAGCGAGAAAGGTAAGGCAACCTCCTTTTCTATAGTAGTATTCGACTTTTCAATCGTACTGGTGCAAGAGATCAAGCATTGATCCGCATCCAGCTCTTGTCGGAGACGGGCTAACTTCCTGAACTTCACTGTTTCAAGAAACCTACAACCTTCAACTATTAGAAATATTTGTCAGCCATATCTACAATTCATGACAATCCAGACATGATTAGAGAAGATAAGACTCCCCAGCATCTCATTACGGGAATGCTGATATAAGTCACGTCCTGCCTTAGTAAGACTCACTCCTTATTAGGATCTTCCGTTCGTTCTTAGTGCGTCGCTATTTGGAGCCGTTGGAACAGTGGATAAAGCTACACTTTTCGATCTTAACACGGAAAGGGACTGCGGTTCCTTCTTATGGCTGCAATCTACCAAACAAGATGTTCAGATATCCATGCTGCTTATCTATTGCCAAGAAGTATATGAGATTCTCACGCTCTCCACTCTATCAATTCTCCTACATTGTGCTGGTTTCATGGCTAAAAACAGACATCTAATTATGCACCTCAGCCTACAGTTCTTCCAGAACTTCCCAGAATTACGGAGATCCTGAAGATAACGTTGGTGTTCGTCGAGGTTCTTGGACATTATTATCACCGCACTGACTTCCGAAAGGAATCTATGGATTCTTCAAAGTTCTGACCACCTTTTCATCTCTACAATCATAAACCTGCAAACATGCTACAAAACAACATTTTCACGCGGGGTCACGTACTCATCTCTGACGCTGTTTAAGTGAAAGCCTCGTCACTGGACCAGTAAAACATCGCCCTTAACCCCGCTATGACTCATGAAAATTAGAAATAGTCAGGAACATCTTGGGCTTTTCACTTGTGGGATAACGTTACTGAATTATGGATAGAACCGACAGGACTGGAGGCCCCATCAGAGGGTAGCTGTGCACATCCCTAGCTTGAAGCCCCCACCCATGCGGAATTCCCTCTTTTATCACGTACAACTTTCCAGAACGTTTATATGATAGGTGTCCTTAGAAGTAATCAAACCCGTGGCCAAAACTTTACCCTCTTATTCATGCTTCTCCTCCTTCCTTCCCTAACTGTTACCCATTGCACCGCTTTTTCATTCCACTTTTTGTCTTGTCAGCAAAGCAGTCAGAGTAAGAGGAAAGATGCTAAGCATCATTTACCATGATGCTCATAAGGTGAGGAATGCCAGTCTACGTATATTGACAGTATGTGCCGCTACAGATGTGCTATGATTATATGTATATGCTTGTATTTGGGGCAACCCCGCAGCAACGGCGACTACCGGCTCCCATTCCTAACACTAGTGACCGTTGTGGGGGGGGGGCAGTAATGCACTAGTTGGATCAGTCGCTAATGTATTAAACTGTATGAAATAGATATATCACCAGAAATTGTGAGTTTATTCTATTTACATACATGTTACTTACGAAGATCCAACTAGTAACCCTCACCAGGCCCTTCCACGCAGTGGAGCCTTGGGGAAGTTACAAAAATGAGCAAAGGAGATTTTGGGTGCCAGTGGCGATAGTAGTGTTGGGCGTACCGAGCTAGCGTGGGACCGTACCAGGGCATGGGCATACCTGAAATTTAAGGTGGAATTAGGGGTGGTTTCTCGAGGCTTTTTTGAGCACAAAAATGCACTAGTTGGATAATTCGTAAGTATATATGTATGTAAAATAGAAGATAATCTCACAAGATTCTGGTGAGTATAAAACTTATAGATGGATTTCTTAGTTTGTGTTGGTTGCGTTATCACGTAATACAGGTGTTAAGGACTCCTTGCATTTATTGTGTCTATTCAGTAGACTGGAACATGCAATTAATGAAGTTAAGGGTGTCATTGTCCTAAAGAGCTCTCTAAAAGTTTGATACCTCCTCTATTTTTCCAATTGCATTGCTAAGTTGAGCTGTTAAATACTGCATTGCCAGCTCATCGCATGACCCACTTGGATGTCACCTCCCATAGAAACATGGTGGATCTGAGTCCCACTAAAGATCGAGTCCTAATCACAAGGTAGCCAGCAGGATTGGGATTTCTCCAGTAATACTTGTTATAGTCATGCTGTGGTACGACCCAGTGATTAAGGACATTGATAGCAAAGAACATGATGGTGTTAGAGTCCACAGTGTTAATGCCTTTTAGGTAACAGTTAGCCTATCACGAGATAGTCCCACATGATGTGTCACATGTGTTTAACATTTTCGGCTGTTTCCATCTGTGGACTGTGAATTACACCAGAAAAGAAAGGAAAGGGAACGGTCGGGACAGGGGCTCCATCTGTCTTTGGGGTGAATACCTTCCACGTGTTTCCCCCACACCATTCATCTCGTCCTTTCCGTTCCTTTTGGTTTGTAGCAAACAGTCTACATAACCAGATTATTAAAATTCATGAATATTATGAAACAAAATTTCAGTTATTTCACCACACACACCACACAAACACCCCCACACACTTTATCATATATATGTGCAATCAACATGTGAATTATGTTTTATTCAAAAAGTTTTCATTATGAAATTCCATGAACGATCTAATTTGATGGTCATAGGGCTTTCTACGCAAATTCACCTCTAAATGACAGTTTGAATTGTGGGTCACTCCTGAAACCCTGCAAAAAAAAAGGGCAGACTGTCCTCCTCTACCTTCATGCCAAATATCAGCCCCAATGTCAACGCTAATGAAAACGCATAGACGAACAGACTTCGAATCTAATGTTTTTTTAGTATAGGGCATTTCTATATGGAAATGGACCGCAAATTGACTTTCTAATGACCTCTTGGATCACTCTGAACCCCGTGATAACAAATGTTAGACTTTCGTCCCCTACGTTCCATGCCAAAAGACACTATCAGAGATTCTATGAAATAGTCAAAATATTTGAAATTTTCAGGAATAGCGTCAACGTGTGGGATAAATCTGTAGAATTCACAAATCTGTTTTTCAACTGAAAACCTGCAGAATAGGAAGAAAAGTTAATTTTCCTCTATCTCTGAAGATACTTACGCCAGCTGCCCCAGTATCTGCCCATTGTACATCTTCTTACATCAGTGATAGGGTTTAGTTAGGTTGACGCCCTAGATTCAGAATACCAGTTGAGCTCTCACAGGTTGCCTCCACAACTCCTGATCCTCTGTCCTTCACCTGTAATGGGGAAACATTGTTGGTGATCAACAGACATCAACAGAAAATATCCACTCTGTGCTTATGTGTGGCATCAAAGGTGTTCTGCTTCTGTCATCTGAATCAGTTTGTGTTCATCTTGTATGCCCATTGACTACTTTCCTTTGAGTCAGTGGCTTTTCAAAATTTAAGGTGCAACGAGAGATTTCACATAGGGTGTCCCTAACAAATTGAAAATACTGATTTTTGTCTGAATTTAAAGCTTCCATCAAATTACCCCTCCCTGAAAGGATTAAGCTGAGAAATGTTTTCTTTGATACAAAACTTGTGAAATATCTAATTTCGTATATGAGGCAATACGAATTCAGCCTATGTTTTGCACTGAACATGACCAATCAAAATCACCTTTTTTCCTCTCTTTTAAACATTTCTATAGCAAAAACAAGTAAGAAATCTATTCGTGTCTATTCTATATAATAACTATTATGCCACAATATTTCGGTGCCTCAATCTCTCGTTGCACCTTTAGAGACACAAGGACAATTCCATAAAGAAGCGCACTCATTTTTCCGAACCCGGGTTTTTGCATATTTGAAATGTTTACCAGGTATTAGATCACCCTGAAGTGAATGAGCCGAATACACCATCTTTATGTAATGAATGGTGCTATAGTAAAAAAAAAAAAAAAATTTTGAATAGAAAATAAGCATGTTTTTCTATAGGGACGATATGATAGCAGGCAAGTTCAAAAAGTTTGCTGTTTTCTCCCGGGGGGGGGGTGGGGGTTCTTGGTTTTTGTCGTGGTACCCATCGCTCTTTCAAAAAAAGAGGGACCTACTGCACATTCGGGATTTCCGCTGGGGTATCAAATTCACAATATCATTTCTAGTCCCCTAGGGGTATCAATTCAGGTAAGATTGTGACTGGCTCTTGAAAACATGGGAAAATTAACTTTAACAGGTCAGTAAGTACCCTGCAGTGGTGTGTAAATTTTTTTACAGTATACAGTGGTTATTTTTCCCTCACTATATTGGTTCTTTTAAAAGGTATATTTTTATTCACCTATTTGAAGCAGTTCCCGCTAGGGGTATACTTTCACTTCACCGCAACTTGGTCCCGTTGGGTATAATTTTCACCGAAACGTGTTAATTTAACTGGATACTGGTCCCGTTAGGGGTATATTTTTCACTGAAATTGGTCCCGTGAGGGGTCCACTTTCAGACCACCCTGGAACAAGCATGGGTACCCAACAAACCTTTGAGAACCCCCCCCCCCCCCCGGGGTTTTCTTTTGTACCTTGTTTTCTAATAAACATATCAAAATTTCTCGGTAGGGTTTGTCTAACCAACCAATCCCAGTGCAAATCTGAGAGAATTTGTATCGTAAAAAATCATCTCTTTCATTTGAAATATCAGAAATATGCAATCATTTTGAGTTCAAAGAGTAAGAAGCCAGAAGGCACCAGCTTTGTGAAATTCAAATTCTTGCATTGGAATGTAATTTTTATTACCCCTGGAATGATCAGGTGTTATAATATTCTCTAGAAATACAATTAAAATCATTTGGTAACATCTTATTTGCAAGAGGTGAATTTTTTTTGGAGAAGGGCAATGCAGTTTGTCATAATTTGGTAGCTAAAATTGTTCCTCCTTCCTATTAGGAGTTAACTGAGGTATCCAGTTATTACAGGTCCATAATGACCAAAAGAGAATTCACCTACCAGATCTCAGCAGGACATTCAAAAGATGAAGCTTCTCCATTAATAGATGTCAAACAGTAAGGCTTCAGTAGTGGGTTGGCATGAGGAAAAGATGGGTGAAAATGGCGATCCCGATAGTGGTAGCTCCATGTTCCTCCAAGTAATTGGTTGTAGAGGAAATTAGAGACATCTCACCAAAATCAGTCATCACTGGTTCGACGTATTTTCAATGCCAACTTCAATACCCGAGAGACCTCCACAGAGCAGAAAGAAATTAAACAGCAGGTTATTGTAAAATATCATTTTGGATATAAAATTCTTTAAAACCATTCATTCTAGAAGGAGAATTGTGTAATTGGTGCTGTTTAAAACTTTGGTTTAACAACTAACTTTTTGTAAAATGCCCGCAGCTTTTTTTAAATAACACGTTATGAGCACAAAGATAGAAGAAACATGAGAATGCCAAACTACATGGTTACACAAGTGTTGGTATTAGAGAGCGTAGACTACGTAGTCAGACACACGTGACAAAATTAGGAATGCAGTTATTGGACAGCATTCTGAATGCAAATCCAATCGTGTTTGAAATTCTAAAATGAAGAAGTGCAAGTGAAATAATCAGATGTGTGTGTTTATGGGTACAGTTAGAGCTAGGAGTTGTAATAATTGAAACCCCGACGTTTTACAAACCCATGAGTACTATTTCAACTACTAAGTAGTCACATCAAACATAATGGCTTTTTCCATACGAAGATGGAGCTAAAGTGGAGTGGATAAAGCCACAGCATTGCAATTTCCCTAGCTGTTGCAGCCAGAAATGATGCAGAAATCACAGGTCATGCAAATAGTTGGGGGGTGGTCTATGTAGTAGTACAAAGAGTCCTCTGGTTCCAAGTATTGTACGAATTTAGGAACACGGTAATGCACTTAGGACATTCATTTTTTTACATTTCCTAAGCAGCTAGAACACACAACGTTGATTGGATGACCAGCCCAACATACAGTGGATAACTCTCAGTTCATGACTGTAATGATATGACCCATGGTCTGAGATACCATTATGTGTACAATGCCCAGATAAAACACACTATGAGTCACAATATGCTCATCAAACCCAAGGGCACAGTTCAGTGGGTGTACTCTCCCCATGCACTGACATGAACTGATTTGGTGATTCTAGGTATCATATATCTACATTAAATGAAAGCTTTGAACTGTGACAATGAGGAGTTGATACATTCATTGCTTATAGTGACAAGTATGTTTTAAAACCTGTTTCTAAGGTTGAATTTGTATATCTCTGTGCAGTGGGCTGTGGATTAAAAATATTTAGAATCTAATGATTGATAAACTTACCACAATGTTCCAATTTATACTGAACAAGAAAGTCTTTTAAAAAGACAACCCACCACTTAGCGAGGAGTTAGTACTTAATGTTAGTGTAAATACTGAGATATAGGAAAACATGGGTCAGGTCATCCATTACATGTCATTGAACTGAGAGTTATCCACTGTGGTGGGTTGGCTGTCATCCAATCAAAAGTTGTTTCTAGATTGCTTGGGGAAATGTAATGAATTTACTAGTAGGCATATACCAAGTAATAAAAATTGAACCAAGAGGACTTGGCACTGCTAATGAGACAACTGCCCAACTCTGTGCATGGACTGTGATTTCTGCCAGTCATTTGCTTGCTGCAAAAACATATGCTCTAATATGCTAGGGTAACTTGCAAGTGTTGTGGCTTGATCCTACTCCGATGTTTAGACCATCTTCGATGGAAAAGCATAACGGGGAGCTACAGGGGGAGTGGGCACCACCTGTGAAATGGATATGGCTGTAAGGCTGGCGCTTCCAACCCAGGATTTCAATTAAAGTTGATGCCTGAAATATATATGTGGTTACTGGTTATATGACCTCTCTAATACCGTGACCTCTCTAATACGAGGGGTTTTCCTATGATCTCAAGATTTACATCGTCGCATAAAGAGATGTTGTCTTTTTAAAAGACTATTCTTGGTAAAGGTAATCAGCAGATGACGAGGCGTAGAGGGAGAGAGCTTAAATATTTGAAAGCGTATCAATTCTTTAATAAAATGCATAATGATGCAATTATTCAATCAGATATGGCTGTTATAAAAGGTGGTTAATGTTTTACCTGAAAATATGGCCAATGGGGCACCATCAGGTCCCGACACCATGTGCTTCATATGAGCACCTAAGTCTCCTAATTTGACCCAGGCTCATCAGTCTGGCCAGGGGTCAGCTGGTAGTATGGGTCTTCTCTATCGGTAGCAGTCCAACGATCTAATGTGTACGCATCATATGTAATCCCTGAAGATGACATGGTAGCTAAAAGTAAAAAATATTTTCAGGTGTGTGATGAACTTTAAAAATCTGATACATGCAAGCTTAATAGGATTCATGTTATTAACCTCTATCTATCGTCATCTAAGCACTATTTTGATTGGTCACTTAGAAGGTATTATCGTGTAATGAGCAAATCAGAGATACTGTAAGAATGGTGGTATGGTTTATTTTGTGAAATGAAAATGGGTCCACCGCACCTTCACAGGCTTAATTCTGTTAGGCATCAAAGTGTACAATGCTGATATCAAGAACTAGAGAGTCCTAGGATGTAAAGCCCCCATGGTCCATGTCTATTTTGTTCTCAGATTGTTTTAACACGTAAACCCGAAATCTTGACAAATTTCTGACTCTTGTACATATGCTATCAAGCAATATTTTTCTTATTCTACAAATGTTAGGGCAACTGATGGGACGAGGTCGTAAATTCAATAGGCCATAGTAACACCCATCACCGGCCGGACATCAAAGCGCCCAAACTGTTTGTGGTTTGAAATCTGCATTGCTGTAATCTATTTTGTTTGATTTGCGTGAGTTCAGTGGCATAACAGCCGGGGGCAGGGGGTAGGTTGCCCCCTCGGAGAGCTTGAGCAGCAGCTTGAAAATCATGCTAAATCAGCCCTTTTTGCCTGCTCACTGGAAATTTTCAACTTCCAACTGGGAAAATCTGCCTCAAAACAGGGAATTTGGCCTCTGACAAGTGACCCTGTTACGCCTCTGTGTGATTTGCTGTATTGAATGAGGCTTGACCTTAATCATTTGCCACCAACGAGGACAAACCCCCACAATTACACAACCTCTGTGAGCACTGTTCAAATTGAAATGTCGACATCCTATTGTCTGTTTCGAGTCCTTCCAAATTAATGGGCTGAAAAGTTTCGGGTCCTTGGCGCGCGAATTCCTGGAAAATGGTGAAAAATGCGCCTCAGTTCCAAGTCAAATTCGGCTGCTCACTAAATTATTGCACCTTTAAAGCATGTAAACCACTTATTTAGCCTACAACAAACACCCCAACACACACCCAATGTCAATATTGTAATTATAAATGCACACAAAAGTCAACATGTCAGTAGTAGGGTTATAAATCAGAATCACATTCTGGAATGTTGGGGAAAAAGATTTGAAGATGTTTTTCTATAGTTTGAAGGTGCTGAATCAGAATTTTTGGGTCCAACCTCTGGGAAATGTGGGGAACTTTGTAAAATAAGGGGGTAAAATTAGTACAGGGGTAAATTTGAAATCAAGTCAAATTGTGTTTAAATGTACACCAATGTATTTGTCTCATCATAAGGATTAAAAAGTATATCGTGTGTCTAGGTTCTGCCCTATATCGTTAACAGGTACAGGGCCATTCTTTGGGAAGTCACACACGTGACCGAACTTTATTTGCTGTCCATGACAAAACAACCAATCTAGCGAAGTGGAAACGATATTTTTGGTTAGGTGTGAACAAACCGAACCAAAATATGTTTCCACTTTCGCTAGATTGGTTGTTTCATCATGGAGGGCAAAGAAAGTTCGGTCATGTGTGTGACTTCCTGAAGATTGGTCCTACAGCCCTATTAAGGTCAAAGGGATATCCTGGGGGTAAACGTTACCCAGTGCTCTGATTTTCTTAAAACTGGTGTCAAATTGTTCGTCTTGCCTTATTTTACAATGTTTGGCATTTGGTTTCGTAATTAGTGGGCAAAATGTAACAATGGTCTAAAATGGTCTATGGGTCACCCAAAAATTGACCTCAAGTATTATCAGGGCAATAATTTGACAAAATGGTTTCTACAAATCGAGCATTGATTTTTTTACCTTGAACCTCAGGGCTGTACCCGTGTAACTAAAGGGATTCTGATTTAAAACCCTACTACAGCACCCTACCGGTACGCTGTACAAGAAAGGTCTGCTTATCCAGTCTGTATAACATGCTTGTCTGCACTATACCCAATAGTGTCATCTAAGGCCATGATTTCTTTCTTAGTGGGTAATGTGCATTGATCATATTGGATAAATTGGCGAGCCAAAAAGTTACGGTATATTAGCTCTAGATGAAAATTATAAGCGAATAAGTTAAATAGGCATTACTGCCAACATATTATTAGCCCCAAAATGACTCAGGAAATTGTATTCTATGCACAAAGATTTAGTTTATATACTTAAGAGACGCTATCAGTGATTCACCCGAAAGAGTCAAAATATTTGAAATTTGCAGGAATAGCTTAAAATTGAAGTTACTTTTTTCAACTGAACAATTGCCAAAAAAGGACGAAAATGGCATTGTTCAATGATATGACTCTCCATTCAATTACGTGTTGTAGTAATGACTAAAATATCAGGTGCTTATTAGGTTGCTTCTGGTCTTATCATTTGCAGGGTATGTTAGGGTACCCGTACTTGTTACAGACATGCAAAAATCTGATTTTTGATGGTTTTTTTTATTTATTTTGTGACTTGGCAAATCACTGATAATGCCTTTAACCACAGATTCATTGTTTCATATGCTGATTTAGTATTTGAATTAACAATTTTACATAACCCTCTGGCATGTCTAAAACAAATTACCTCCCCCTCTTCCCATTTGTGTGGTCAACAATTACACAACCGCCCCCTCCCCCATAATTTCCCCAGCCTCCTTCCCTCACAAATAATGAACGGTCCCAAACTTCGCATTTCCAAAATACTGTTGTACGGTTGAAGATAATGGTCAGACTGATAATGTTGTAACCTTGAGATCGGTTCAAAGGTTAAGCCAACTTTGATTCTTGCAGTAACAAAGATTTTTCATCTCTACTTACCTGAATGGGGAAATTGACGTATAGGTGACAATGGTCCATGGTTAATTTGATTGCAAGCAAAATGGCCTGTTGGTAAGGCTGCAGTCGCCCTAACAACCCAGTTCTTTGTGGTGGAGCTACTTCATTCAAGAGAGATGAGGTACCAAAAATACCAGAAACATCTTTGGTTGAGAGTGGAATGTCTTGTAATTGCATTACTGTTGATGGAAGACCTCCAGCATCTATTGGTAAAATTAGCATTACATTAGGTCGTATTAACAATTTCCAAATGCTTGCAAGAAACTTAAGTGAGTACTACATCACAAATACTTGAAGAGCTTAAGATGTACATAACTTTTGCTATATATTTGTACTTTTTCTATTCCTGTGCAGAATATCACCGGTTCAAATCTCGGTAGGGTCCCCCTCTCTCTCTCTCTCGTAGGGATAATACTAGTACTTAAATATAAATTTACTTTGGTAAAAGACCTATATTGAATAAAATCTGAATTCTGCTCTTCCGGTGGTTCATTTGATTTGGGATACTGGGCAAACGAACAACGATATAGCATCTTGTCCTGCAAAAAGGGGTGTTACGCCATCGGTCCCATGCCGGGGTCCCCATGACAGCCTACTGTCATTAAATTAAGTAAAAAAAATACTTTTATAAGGTCTTTATAAGCACTGTGCTATTTATTATTAAAATGTATTTTTACCTCCACATCTGCTTTGGCAGTCATCTCAGAAAGAAAGTTATTCTCAGTTTGCCTTCACATCCTCCGTAGGTGAATTCCACACACAGATCTTGTTCGCTGTCGTAAGCCACCGTTGAAGTAAACCTTCACAAGGACCAATTTCGATTGGTTCTAGGCAGATATCTGATAAAGGCAAAAAGAAACTGGTAACAATTTTAACGTTCCTACACATGTATAAACGAGGTCGAGTTTAATATATACCAACTATTTACGATCAGAATCACACATTATGTTCACAAGTTTCCGCCCTGAAGCCTGAAATTTCCACCCTGAAGCCTGGTAAAGCAATAGGTCTGGATAATATCTCAACTAAGGAGATAAGAACTTTGGACCATGGCATGGAGAAGTGGCTACTGCAAATCTCCAATACACTGCGTGGAAACACACAGACTTCCAAAGACATGAAAGATTTGTAAGAAGGCACATGTGACAGCACTCCTGAAACCCGGGGAAGGATTCACTTACCGTACCACCCTATCTCACTTCTAAGTCGCATCAACATTGTAGATTCTAAAAACTCTTCGAACGGCTCATACTCAATAGACTAGCACCGTTTATGAGAGCCCCTTTACCGACACAAAGCGAGATTGTTCCCTGGAAAAAAAACAACTAGCCAAGTTCTCAACCTAGAGCTACCTAACGCATTACATTGAAGATGGTTATCGAACACGGACCTGGTTAAAACGTGTGGTGTTCGTCGATATGTCAGCTGCTTATGATACAGTCACGACAGGATGGAGCCTCCTCCACACGATTCTAGGGGATAACAGAGGATTCCCAGTTAACACAACTGATCGAGAGGATGCTGTCCAATAGTCATTATTTAACAGACCATTGCAGAACTGAATGCATTTTTTCAGTTTGCAGTAAGCCGATTCTGTACAATAACCTTGTATTGTACCATGGACCATGTTTTGTAATGGCAACAAAGGCCTAGTCTCCGCATGGCCGGGGATTGAACCCCATATCAATATAACCCCATATCAATATCACCCCATCATCGAAATATGCATGAAGTCTCACTTAATTTGAATCTACTATAGTATTACATAGTTAATTGTGTCTGGGCTTCAAGGGATACCGCAAGGCAAACCTGGGTTCTTATTGCCTTTTCAAAAAAAGATTATGCTTTAGAAAATATGTTATTATACTAAAAAACAACAAAAAGTAACCTTTTGTAAACTACGCTTTAGTGCTCATCTGTTAATTGAAAAATGTCGCTACTGTTCACTAACATTCCACTGACGTAGAACATAATTATGTTAATTTTGTAACTGTGGTGCTACTGAGGATGAATTGCATTTTTTATGAAATGCAAATTTTACTCTTCTCGGCCCTCAACGTGATTTACCATTAGCTGAGCTGTGTGATTTTGTTTGTATTAATAACATGGATGATAACCATATCTTCAATCTTATTATGTGTGCTTCTGATTATGACATTCTGCAAGTCATTACAAAATATGCCATATCATCCTTTGATATCGGGTCAAAATCCAGCTAATCATGTACAGTTTATATTTATGCTCTTGTTGTAAAAAACATAACTTTTTTTATATTTTATTCTACTTGTAGTTTAATGTATACCTATTATATCATATCATTTCTTTTTATTTCTTTGTATTTGTTGTAGTTGAGAGTATTGATTGGACCATTTTTGTATGGCGGATATCAATAAATGATTGGTTGTTTTGAAACGACACTTTGGTCGACCTCCCGCGAAATATCGTTGCTACGCGACTTTTTACAGTCTTGTATAACTTCGGAATGAACGAGTTCGTCATGGTTTTAGCAAAATTTCCGGTAGATTTGAAGCCGTTTCATGTCTTCAAGTGACATAAATTCGAAATTTGTGAACTAAATTAGTATTGTTGCGAATTTAACTTCATTAGGATGATTAATAATGGATATCAATCCGCGCTAGCTTGATTTGTTGTTTAACCAATGAGGGTGCTTAAGCAGTGGCGTTACCAGCTTTTTTTTTCAGGGGGGCACGCACATTTTCAGTGGGGCAAGCATCAGGGGCGCAAAATTTCAGGCGAGCGATACCCGCATTTTTCACAGTCGGCCGAAATTTTGAAGAGCGGCGGGGGGGGGGGGGGGGCTGCTTACTGTACCGCCACCCGTGCGTGCGTAAAAAGGCCATTTTTACACATCTACAATGCTACCTTCTGCGCCCCTCGCCCCTAAATCCACCAATTAGCTTATATTATGCAGACAATCACTTTCTTGTTACGCCACTGTGCTTAAGGTGGGTTCATACTATAACGGCAGATGCGTCGGCCGACGTTTAGTCTGCCGATGAAGTATGAACCTACCACTACGCAGACGGCAGAGATAAGGCTTTCGGTGAACGCTGTATTTTAATTATTCATTCACTGTTCATTTATACTTTACTATTTGTCATTTTTTTTATTAAAGCCATAAATTTTATTATTACTAGTTGGTGTATCATATTCATTTTTAATGATTTTTCTGTTTTTAGCCTCTTCATTTTTCTGTTTTTAGCCTATAACTCCAAAACTTTAGTTTGCAGATAGTACAAACTATATTTTTTAATCCTTATGGTTGACAAATAACCTGGTAGATTTTATTTCAACATGACTGGATCAAAAACTCGAGCGTGACATTGGACTGTTCCTCAGGAGACTCCGCGACAATGACAAAGACTATCGATAGTCAGGACTATTGGAGGCTGGTGCCCTCTAGTAGTCAAGCTCCTAGGTTCTATGGACTACCCAAAATGACACGAAGAGGGTGTCCCCCTGCGCCCTATTGTTTCGGCTATTGGCTCTCCGACCTACAATTTAGCCAAGGAGTTGACGCTCCAATACTTCAAACAACCCTGACCGGAAAGACCAGACACCATGTGAAAGGACTCGCGTGATTTCGCTACGGTTCATATCTCACTGTGACCCTCAAAGACGCGAGATGCTAGATCCTTTGATGTGGAATCGCTTTCACATCTGTTTCCTCTTATGAAGGCCGTTGACATTACCATGGACCGTATTCAAGATGACGCGACACGATTGACAGGACATCCCTCCACTCGCGGACGTGAACCGGATGTTTGAGTTTTGTTGAACTAACACATACTTTATGTTTTGAAATTGACCTATAACTCCCACCTGATGGGCTACGATGGGGTTCTCCCAGTTTGTTTGTTTTCCCCACCAGTGGCTAACCTGTTTATAAAGTCCTTGAGCGGAAGCCCCTTCTGACTGCACCTCATCCACCGCGCATATGGAAACGTTTTTGTGATCGACACTTTCTGTGTTATATCGAGACCACTTAAAACGTCTTTTCTTTGACCAACTCACGTCTTTTCGCAAGGATTCATCAACAAATTCACTCATGAAGAGGATACCAACGGACAGATCGCTTTCCTCGAATGTTTTGGGTAAAGGAAACCTGACTACTCTTGACACGACTGTATATCGCAATAAGACCCACACCGATCAATCTTGAATTTTGGACTCCACATCCAGGTGTCAGCCAAGCGCTCCGTGCTTCGATCTCTCTTTCAAAGAGCGGAACAATGTTCCGAACGAACACATGGAAAGGATAGTGAAATGATCACAGAATCTCAACAAGCTTTGAAGTCTTAAACATTACCCTTCAAGTTTGTACATGACTTCACTTCGCGACGCGGGCCATACCTGGTCTCGTACGCCATATCGTACGCCGAACGCTACAGTGTATTTGTACCTACTAATACCTTACGTATCGTTACTTCTGAGGCTATTGCGCAAAGCTACAGAATATACGGGTGTATTTTAAGACTACTAACACCTACGACAACAACTAGTTGACCCTCACGACCTTTGTCCCAGGAACTCACCTGGAGGTTTCTATTCTATTTCCTTGTGGATCATGTGACAAAGTGTCCATTGGTGAAACCGGCAGATCATTGAAAAAGAGAACGGAGAACCGACGAAACACCAGAAAGCGACTCAAGCGGGCAAAACACAAAAATCGGCTATCGCCGAACATGTGTGGAATTACCAACATAAACATTGACTGGGACAAGACTACAATCGGGACAGAACACTAATTGGACTGAAAGGAAACTCATGGAAGCTTTGTACATTAAGTCTATCCCTAACAACTTCACTTGGGACAAAGGAGCAAGAATTTCCTCCTGATGGGGAAGACTACTCAAAGGAGAGCTCCCGACGAATGAACCAGAAACTTAATAACTGGGGTATCCTTTGATACTGGTTATGTTCTCTTCCCCCTTGTTCACGGGTATATTAGGGGTGTCACATCTGTCTGTTTAGTTGCTCTGATGATGGCATCCGCTAGAGTGGCCGAAAGCTCACCTTCCAATTTTGACTGCTCTAGGGAAAAGATTATTATTTTCTACTCAATGTTTTACCAAACTAGAGTACCAAGTATTTTCAAATCACATTACTGGAATCAATTAAAAAATTGACCCCGTCTAATCTTTGTCTAGACCCCCGGGGGGTGTTCCAGTTGGGAGGAAGTTGCATATGTGCCGCTTATAAGACCCTAATTTTCGGGCTCTTTTTTCAGGTTTCCAGTGGACCCCATTTTAGAACCATTTCCTGGGGCCCGCTCCATAGACCTCACTTTTCATGTCCAGCCATCATTCCATTCCATCCATCCATCCCAACCAAATTTTCTTCGAAAACACTCACGAAGTAGCGGAAATTGAGGTAAATCACAGCTTATTTCTGTATTTTTGGAAAACATTCCGGAGGCCCCAGTTTTTTTGGCTCAAATCAGCTCGAAGCCACTCAATTTTTAAATTTAGAATCCCCCCCCCCCGCGTGGTCTATACCACCCTCCTTAACGCACAATTTGCGGCCTTAAGAATCCCGTTTCAGTCCTATCAGTCTCTCAACATATTTAGTCAGTCAATCGTTTGTAATCGAGTGTGTTACAAATTCTGCTAGCTTCCCGCGGCAATATAGGTCTGTGTTTTATACAGTGGTGAGTAAAAAAAAACCTACATTCAGAATAAAAATAATAAAATAGTTAAGAATTGTTTTTGGCTCAAATGTTTTTCTATGGTTATAAAGAAGGATAAAAGCTTTCAGAAACGTTTATTGGTGTCATTTGGACTTGGTAGTATAAGTTACGCCATTGTGCTGAGGAAACTTAAAAATCCTGCTTTGGTGGCCGATGTTTGGCCAAACAAAGATGCATATCGCTTACATAGAGTAACATGTCTTTTCAGCAGTGATTTGAGTACAAACATAGTTAACGACCAAATATTGTTAAACAATAGAAGGTGGGGAGAGTTATTGAAGGATTATAGAAATAATAAATAGCCGAGATTACAAAAGTAAATTCTAAGTAAAAAAATGTTCCAATTTCCAAATTAAGAAATTAAGATAGCTGTGTAAGACCACAGTTTTACTTTGGTCAGCAAGATTTCATGGTTGAACCTGCAACGAAACTGGGAGCAAAAGTGAAACCATAGAACGTTTTGTTTCTGCTTGAAAAAAACAGCGTTTGCGATATGAATTTTAAGTTTGGAATTCGATTTATCTACAGAAAACTTCAGCTTTAGTTTTTCTGCAATTATGAACGATGAGTATACTGTATTGTGCAAAATGAATAACCTTAGAGATGTAAACCAAACATCCTCTATGCAGTTCATTATGTTCATGAATGAGACATTGATTGGGGTGATTAATAAACTGACTCTTTATGATTGAACAATGGTAACTTAATTTTTTGAAGATACTTTAATTATAATGTATGTTACACAATAGACATTTATTCAAAATGAGATGTTTTTGTCGGAGAAATCGACACCATCTGAATTGCATGGTGAATTGTCTTTGCTATAATGTGTTATGGTATACGGTCGGTGTCAGTCTTCCGCATTGTAGGGAAAATCGGCCAACTGAATTGTGAGGTATCTCCGCAAAATTGACTTCTGAACCCAAAGTCCAAAAGACACTAAAAAAAATCTCATGACTAGCCTTTCTGTATTTCTGGCAAAACAAACCAAAAGCAAACATTGAAGCCAAAAATAAGTTTAACCTTTGAGAAAAATCTTACTGAAGTAGGGTTTTATTGATCACCGCTGTAGGTCCATAGGTTCTTGTTTATACCATGGGTACCCGGGGGGGGGTGCCTCAAAGTCTCAGAGAAAAGCGGAAGGAAAAAATGGAAGGGAGAAAGAAAAAAAGCGGAAAGAGAAAGAAAAAGAAGAGGAACATGGTACAGTTATGGATTTTTTCATGCAAATGCGATTCAAAAAGTGTCGGAAGAAGTTAAGCAAGAGAAAGAAAGGCGTTTTCAGGTCTTGGAAACCCCTAAAACCTCAGGAGCGTAAGGGGGCTCTGCCCCCTGGACCCCCCAGGGCGTTGCCCCTGGACAACACCGTTAGTCGCTCCGCTCGCTTTCGCTCTAATGGTTCGAACATCTGTAGTCCAGCCCCCTCAATAAAATTTCCTGGGCACGCCTATGAATACACATCTTGTGGTTCACCATGTACCTCCCACACGATAATAGAGATTGCGAGGAGGTGCCCCGATTGGTTTCTAAATCGTGTTTTTGCAGATTAGGAAATGCAGACCAGATAAAGACACTATCAGTGATCCACCGAAAGAGACAAATATTTGAAATTTGCAGGAACTAGCTTAAAGGGCTTGTTCCGATCGTCTGAGGACCCCCCCTGGATTTTACCCCGATAGTAGTATCGATTTTGATATCAGATGAAAGGCCGTATTTCTCAGTCGTCCTGAAATTTCAGCCCTCAAATCATGTCATCTCAAGATATAAACGAAAATCCCGTTATGGTTAACCATACCATAGCTTATAGCCACAGTATTGAATATGACTTTGCAATTGCAATATGGATTCACATCAAAATGCAAAGCTTGTTTCCCACGGTAGGTAGAGAACACAATAGACATAACTCGGAAACAAGCACCTTTAAAAGTGAAGGATAATCTGTAGAACTATCATAAGTTTATTGTTTCCAAACTGAAAATACATAGAAAACTAAGTAAACAGCAATATTCAAATATTTGACTCCCCCATTGAATTACTTGTAGTAGTAGGTGTGTCCGTACGGACAGTTTTGACGAAATATCCGATTTTGTCCTTATTAGGCTGCTTTTGGGGTCCTATCACTTTAGGGTATGTTATATGAGGACACCTATAATTGTTTACAAACATGCAAAATCTGTTTTTTTGTCTATTTTCTGCTTTAGCACATCACTGGTAGTGCCTTACAATCAACAATGAAGGGGGAAAAGCCGAAAACGCCGTCTTTGTTTAATAAACAGGCAATTGAGTATTTTCATGTCGTGCACACAGAAAGCAAGGGCATACTTCTCTGTTAGTGTCCGATTAGGACGCGGCACTTCAAAACTCATCACTTTTTGGCTTTTTGTCAATTTGTTTATCCAATAAACCTTTGAGACCTCTCGGAAGGTGTTCTACAACCGAGCAAGTACAAAATAGAAATATTTGTGTCCTCAAAAGTCTCCTTCCCCTTATTTTATTCGTAATGAAAAGTTTAGCCAAAATCTAACGTAACGTCATCACTGATTTTCTTTCGCACAACAGCCAGGAGAGCTGACCCTTGAATAGACGCTGGCACATTTAAAATAGCTGCGTTTCTTAAAATTGGTATTTTGCATAGTGTAAAGCTTAATTATAGTCCTCACCTGAAATGATTCACCAAATCAGCGCCCATAACAGAAACGATTTTATAATAAAATTCCTCCCGGCGACATTAATTTGGATCCGTGCAGTACGAAAAAAACTACGGACCCCATGAGTTGATCTAACGGCAAGCACCTGTTTGCCCGGTCTGTGACCTTTGTGTTTTAATACAATGAGTACAAATCTATGATACATGTAATAGACACAGTTGTTTATTAAGTTACGGCAAACTAAGTTAGCTACAAATCACCTTGTGTTTTTTACCTCTTATTAAATTTATGTCCTTTATCTGTTTTGGGTATGTTATTTTTATTGTAAAATATATCTCTTTCTTCCAAAAGCCTAACTATCAATTTGCCGAGCAATCGAAGAAATTTCATATTATTTTTGTGAAATGGGCCGTGTCGCTTTAAGTAAACTTCAAAGTGACTGAGACCTCATTAAAGTGTGTAGTCATTCACGGGAGAGTTTAAGATCAGTTATTTTAATGGCCACAATTTATTGCATTCTGAATCTTCTGCCATATTTTGTAACAACTTGTGGGATTTCAAAGTCACAAAAATTAACCATTAATCCATTCTTATAACTAATTTGTATTTGGTCATCGCCAACTTGCGCAAGAGATTAACGCCCGGGATTAGGCAGGTGGATTACTAGTTCCTTGACATTCCGCCAAACCATGCATTATCCTTGGGTTACTATAAAACTAAGGACCTAAAACTTAAAACCACTATAAAACTAAGACCCCGCAACTATAAAACTAAGACCCCCACTATAAACTACGACCCTGTAACTATAAAACTAATACCCCCACTAATAAAACAAGAACCCCTCAACTATAAAACTAAGACCCACTATAAACAAAGACCCTCCACTATAAAACTAGACCCCTTCCACTATAAAACTAAGACCCCCCCCCACCCCCAAAACTATAAACCTAAGACCCCTCAACTTTAAAACTAAGACCCCTCAACTTGCCATTATTGCTTCACCATCAAAACTGCAAGCTGTTTCCCACGGTATGTAGAGAACACAAAATAGACCATTAAATCGGACAAGCACCTTTAAAGTGAAGGATAAGTCTGTAGAAAACTATTATAAGTTATTTTTTCCAACTGGAAAAGAATAGAAACTAAGTAAACAGCAATATCAAATATTGATCCCCATTGAATTCGTGTAGTAGTATGTGTCGTTTACGGACAGTTATGACTAAAATACCGATTTTGTCCTTATTTAGGCTTGCATTTTGGTCCTATCACTTGTAGGGTAGTTATATTAGACAACCTATTATGTATACAAAATGCAAAAATCTGTTTTTTGTCTATTTTCTGCTTTAGAAACACTGGTAGTTGCCTTAAATACAACAATGAAGTGAAAAGCCGAAAACCGTCTTTGTTTAATAAAAAGGCAATGAGTATTTTGTCGGCACGACAGAAAAGCAAGGCCTACTTCTCTGTCGTGTCGATTAGGACAGCAGGCACATTCAAAAACTATCACTTTTGGCTTTTTTTTCAAATTGTTTATCCAATAAACCTTTTAGACCTTCTGGGAAGGTGTTCTACAACCGAGCAAGTACAAATAGGAAATATTTGTTCCTCAGAAAATCTCCTTCCCCTTAATTTAATCGTTAATGAAAAGTTTTTAGCCAAAATCTAACGTAACGTCATCACTGATTTCTTGCGCACAACAGCCAAGGAGGGCTGACCTGGAAAGAGACGCTGGCACATTTAAAAAATAGTGCTTCTTAAAATTGATATTTATGAAGAGTTGTAAATCGTAATGTTGGGCCTCACCTGAATGATTCAGACCAAATCAGCGGCTCTATAAAACCAGAACGATTTTATAATAACATTACTCAGCGAAATTATATTTTATTGCAGCAGATACGAAAAAAAAACATACGCCAGAGTTGATGTTCAACGGCAAGCACCCTGTTTGACCGGTCATTGACCTTGTGTTTTTAATAACAAGGAGTACAAATCTATGATATCATGTAATATCACAGTTGTTGATTAAAGTTACGGCAAACTTAAAGGTAGGCCTACAAATCACCGGGTGTTTTTACCCTCTATTAAATTATGTTCCTATCTGTTTTGGGTATGTATGTTTATTGTAAAATATATCTCTATTCTTCCAAGGCTCTAGAATATCATTGCGAGCAAATCGAAGAAAATGTCAATTATTTTGTGAAAATGTGCCAGTGTCGCTTTACGTAACTTTCAAAGTGACTGAGACCTCATTAAAAGTTTAGGTTTGTCCATTCACCGTGAGAGTTAAGATGAATTATTTAATGGCCACAAGTTTATTGCAGTCTGAATCTTCTGCCAGTTGGTAACAACTTGTGGGATGTCAAAGTCACAAAAATTTACCATAAATACATCTTATAAACTTAATTTTATTGGTCATCCAACTTGCGCAAGGATTAACGCCCGGGATTAGCGCAAGGTGGATACGAGTTCTGGAATTCCGGCCAACCATGGCATAGTCTTGGGTACTTAAAATCGGAAGACCTAAAAAATTAAAACCACTATAAAACTAAAGACCCCGCAACTATAAAACTAGACCCCAACTATAAAACTAAGACCCTGTAACTATAAAACTAAGAACCCCACGTATCAAACTAATACACCTCACTATAAAACTAAGACCCGACTATAAAACTCAGACCCCTCCACTATACAACTAAGGACCCTCCACTATAACACTAAGACCCCCCCCAACTATAAACCAAGACCCCTCAACTTTAAACTTACGACCCCTCCAACTATAAAACTAAGACCAGGGATCCTAATAAATTGGGATAGGAAACTCGATTCAAGAGAGTGTAGCATACTGCATGAAATCTTGTAGCTTCATATTTCACCATCGTACGTGGCGCTGGTATGCTACTTCATCCCCGATCAAATCATCTGCTAAATTATTAGCTAACTTAGGTAGCTTATGGAAAATGGTGGCACTATCACTATCGATATTGTTTAATGGGTATTTGTACAGTGTCACTCGCCTGCTAATTCTTTTTAAACAACCTAAATATGCATTATCTCGTACACAAAACAATCAGTCTGATTGTTCAGTTGTGGTCCATCACCACGCTTAATAGTCCCCGTCCAAAATAGGATAAGACCAAACAAATTGTCAACAAACGGCTTGTGTTCATTTAACTTGGCATAGCTACAAACAACATATCAAAAGTTACCAAATCGGAGTAGTGGAACAGCGCCTAATTTGCATAAATTCAAAATGGCCAGCCATTTAAAACAATTTTTGGGCTTTTATCTTGGGATCTAGATTGGTAGAAACTTCAGGTTGGTACCTATACCTATGTTTTGGTCAGGTGAATTCAGGTATAACATTATTTTATATCATTGGGCATTTTTTCTTTGCCCTAATTTGCATAAATTCAAAATGGCCGGCCATTTTGAAACCATTTTGTACATATATCTCTGGATCTGAAACTGACCAAAGCTTCATTCTGGCGTACTTATACCATAATATTGGAGTCAAAGAATTTAATTTACCGTATTTGTACGTTTGTGTCATTTCCTTATGTCTAATTTGCATAAATTCAAAATGGCAGCCATGCACTTTAAACCTTTCAACTGTCAAATCTCAGTATGTGGCATTTGGAGAGGCTCATTTGTGATGTTTATACCCAATTTGCAAGTTCAATGAGCAAACTGATCAATATTAGTAACAATAAGGCATTTTGTCACATCATCCTCATTTGCATAAATTAGAAATGGTGCCAGTTTCAACCACATGACCTATATCTCAAAGTCTGAAATTTGCATAATGTGAAAGTTCACAACATTGGACAAATGGCATCGGGCCCTAAATCGCTTATCATATGAATTTGAATTTTAGGATTATGTGGCATCCAGTCATTTTAAAGGCCGACTCAGAGATTTCCGGAGGAGGGCGCCCTCCAATTTCAAAAAAATCGTGTCTTTTTGGTTTTTTCATGTACAGAATGCTTGGCATATACTAACACTGTGTGAAATGCTAAGCGTAAATCGAAGTCATTCATATAGAAAATGGCAAATTTGTTATAAAATCCGGATCGGAATTTTTGTTACACAGTATCCTATGGTATTATACTACACATAAATGTTTAAGTGCATCAAATAACGCGAAAAATACAATTCATCTAAATTCAGGAATGTGCTGTCAGGTACTATCTTTAGTTCTAGTTGACTATTTTTCATTATTACACAAAAATAATATTTCGAAATCTCTGAGTCAGATTGAATTGATGACTCTTAGTTGACAATAACGTCTAGCCCTACAGCCAGTAGTGGGATGTTTTAGTCATCAATGTCTTTTTCAGTTTCTTTAAAGATCCTGGATCCATGGGCACCATTGGAAAGTAGTATCTGAACACTGAATGATTTACCCAGGCTAAATAAGACAAAAATTTAAATAAAAATAAAATAAAGACACGTTGACAATTTTGCAATAGACCTCAAAACACTTCTTTCACCTTTGATACACTGAAGACCATTTTGCTCTGCAGGTACACTGCTGCTGTTGCAAGCTAGCTGTTTTGGCATTTGCACCATATTTCTTAAGAAGGTTTTTATGGGAGTCTCGTTGTCATAAATAAAAGGTTGTGGAAGTTGTATTAAACGATTACCAACAGACGTAATGTAGATTTCCTCCTAATACCTGAAAATACATGTAATAGCTTGCAAGCGGATGACTGGAAATATTTCGTCGAAGTTTAAAGAGAAAACCATTAAAGGGGGTACTAATGCAATTTGTTGATAAAATATTAATGGCCAGTGTTGTTTAGTGGAATAATGCAAGTGCCACCCTGGTACCCTTAGGCAATTGAGTATGAGGGGTTCACAGGTAATAAAGGTCATGATGTATCCTTATGATGCCTGAACAAAGTATTGTCTTACAGGTCAGGGGGTCAAAGGAAACCAAATCTTGGATATGGGGTCAAATTTTTAAAGTGCCTATTATAAATAAGAATATCCTCATTATATTCATTCTTGCAAAAAAGGGGAACATTTAAAAGTACAGTTTGCTTAGTAGAGACACACACCACAGTTTACGTGTAATGTTATGACATAAATGGGTTTAAGGCCACATAAACAATAGGGTTGTTAAGTTGCAGCCATTTGTACTTCAAGGTGACTTCGTAGATGTAGCAAAACCTATAACCTTTTCAAAATCTGTGTGTAAAACAGGATAAATGCGGACACGTCAATGCGCATTAACCATCGTTACAGGCACATCATAGCATTGACTTTTACTTCTTGGGAACTAAGGCAAGGAATTTCATCATACTCTTATGGATGCATTTGGGAAATTTTATCCGTAATGTTGACCTGTGGACATCAATTACCTCAAATTGTTAAAGGGTCAAAACTGAGACACTGTCTAATACGTTCAGTATAAAATTGCCATTATTAGTACGAACTTTACACCCTACTCGGTCTTCAATGAGGCCGCTTCGCGACTATGTAAGTAAAATGATTTGAGATAAAAAAAGTGAGGGCTATAACATTCCAATTGTGTAAAAGAGAGCGGGTCGTTAAAGCACGTCAAATACCAAGATATAGAAAAGAAGTCCTGTGATAGATTTGTAGATTTTGTTGTTCAACAACCGCAAATTGAGAGGGGCGGAGAGATATATTTGAAAACCGTGTTTAACCCACTAATAAATGTCCTAGTAATTAACTAGGATAGTGAGACAGAATGTTAGAATGTGGAATTTATTGTGAATCCTTCTAAAGGAGAAAGTCTTCTAAAATATGACAAAAGGCAATTGAGATTAATTGAAGAGGAAAGATAATAAAGCAAAAAGTGTAGGGTCAAGTTAATGCTCAAACGGGAGAAAATAAAATGTATGTGTTAGAAAAGTTGGAAACGTTAGAAAACAAGTTCTCGCCTATTTTCAGATTTAGCAGGGAAATCTACATTACTTCTGTAGGCAATCATTGAATACAATAAACATATAATCAATAAACTAAGTTATTGATGAGGCTCTGCCTTTGGGTTTCCTTTTCCCGTGTTCCCGAGTAAGTCAAATGAAGTAAAGACTGTAACAACCCATTGTATACATTGCTCTTATGTTTAATTTCTTAATCCCAGAAAAATATGTTCACAAGGACACTCTCAATACTAAGTTATAGTGGTCAAAGTGGTTCCAAAATGGTCTACAGTTTTAATTCATATACGTAAGCATTCAAAGAATAAACCATGATATTATTAATGTGGAAAAAAGAATTACTGGATCTGGAAAAACATGCGGTATTATAAACAAAAAAGAAAACCCTTTCTCAGATCCCAAAGATATCGTAATAAAACGTGGTTCCAAAATGGCAGCCATGTTGAAGTTATGTAAATTAGGAAGAATTAAATGACCCAATTGTACTAAATAATATTATAATTGAATTCATTGACTCTAAAAACATGGTATGAGCCAACAGAAATTAAGTCTGACTAATTTCAGATCCCAAGATATAGGCAAAAAAACAGGTGAATGGTGGCCATTGGAATTATGCAAATTAGACATTTTTTATTATTAAATTTAGAGGACCGAGACATCAGAGGATACCCAACAGTGGTAACCACTCTATAGGGGTATCCTCGAAACTGACAGAACGGCTGGGACAATCAGGGTTACCACCCTACTCTTCTCGACACTGAATGCGATATACATTACAGGTAGTGACTCTCTGTACATGGGGACCGACGGTTAACGTCACCTCCAAGGACGGGATATTCTGTGTTCCATTTGCCCAAGGCCAAATGAACCACGAGGAGAGCGGAATTCTAGTGTTACTCAAATAGTCTATACAAATTAAATCCGAATTTAGTACCCGATTAAATCACAAGCTAGGGCCCTACCGGGGGTTTGAACGGGACCTCCGCACCAAAGGCGAATATCCTAACCAGTGGGCCACAGCTCTCCCTTGTGTGTTCCACTCTCCGATTTTGGTAAACTTTTGATGGGGGGGGTATGTTGTTTTTGTAGCTATTCCAACTTAAATACAAATAGAGCGGTTTCTGATTGCAATGGTTTTGGGTTGACCCCTTCTTTTTCATATTTTTGGACTGGACTATAAAGGCCTATCATGAAATCAAAATAAAAAATAATCAAAAGATTTTTCATGTTCTGTAACCAAGCTTGTACAGGGACCTTAACTAATCCTAATAATAATAAGGCAGGGCAAATAATAAGGACAAAAATCGGATATATTTAGTAATTACTGTGCGTACGAACACTTAATACAAGACGTAATTGAAGGGAGAGTCATATCATTGAAACACTGCTGTTTCTTTGCGTGTCTTCTTCAAAGTTGGAAATAGTTAACTATGAAGAATTAAGACTTATTTGAACGTCCTAATTATACAAGTGAACTAATTGATAACATTCTATATTTTTCTCACATCAGATGATTATGTAAGACCTAATTAAAAAAGGTCTGTTAAATGGAGTGGAAAAATTGTAAAAAAGTGTAGGCCTAATAAAGTAGTAATAGAGTTTAAACAGGTTATTTTTTTTTTTTTTTTTTTTTTTTAATTTTTTACTCTAGGCTCTAGGGGGGAGTTCATGCACATTACTCGTTTAGAAATTTACCATGCATTTTTATTAAATGGACTGTCATTCGAAAAAGTTCGTCTACACTAAAAAAAGGTTATGGTGCACTTAATTAAACGGAGCACATCTGTGATTTGGGTGACCCCATGAGCAATGATTTAAAATTCAATGTTTTTTTCATTGTAATCACGATTAGGGCATCTATGAATGATAATTTGATTTCTGTTGAATGGATCAGTATACAACACCTTTTGACATAATTCATTGCCCTAATTATGGAAAGTTGTTTTAAAAAAAAAAGGACCATCCATTGCTTAGTTACAACCCAAAATCTATGGTCAAGTTGGGCACATAAGTTCTAAGGCTCAGAATTACCATTATAGTAAGAAGAGGTATAAAACTTGACCAAAAGTTGTAAAAATAGGTGTCTAAGTAATCATATTCAAATTGGTATCTAAGGGCCCTGTATGTTACTCATAGGGCCCGAGTACACCCAAATATAACCCCTATCCTAAGCAAAGGTAAATGACATTTTGCAAAAA
This sequence comes from Ophioderma brevispina, assembly GCA_023653785.1. Lineage (NCBI taxonomy): Eukaryota > Metazoa > Echinodermata > Ophiuroidea > Amphilepidida > Ophiodermatidae > Ophioderma > Ophioderma brevispina. The sequence continues at coordinate 49,921 of JAMKCH010000649.1, forward strand.
AAAAATGGCCATCTTATAAAGAAAATATCAAAGGATTTTTTTGTCTCTTAGTAGGTTTGAATGTTAATGATTGTACATACGCGGTTTGACACCACCAATTAATACTTCTCAAGTTTTGCGAAGTTGTGATAGCCTACTTGTACTTTAGTAAGATGTGTCCGTTTTGCAAGCCCGGGGGTACGGTGGACATTGAGTTATTTGGCCGTATGGGTATCTTACAGGGCCAGAATATACCCATATGAACATTGAAGTACTTAAGCGCATCTAATAGAAAAGCCTTTGGGTCAAGATTTTTCTTTACAATATTGGTTAATTTCTAAAGCTTACATACTCCGAGGTATTTTCATAATGGGACAGTTTCGCAAAAAACAAGACTAGCTGGAGCTAGTATAGCTGTCGGTATTGAAAAAAAGTATTATGTGATGGGTTCACATCAAAAAGGAGGCACTTTGACGTGATGATTTGGAATTTTGTGTTACTTTATGCAGATCATTTTTAAGGTTTAAAATGACACGTTAAATATTTCTCTGTTTTTGTTGTATTTGAAAATAAACGTGACACTATTTGCAATCTCTGCTACACTAATTTGCACATGGTAATAAAGTGCCACTAGTTGCCCAACAGAAATCAAAAGTAGCTACCAATTGACAGGCTCTTACATAGATGAGATGGCAGCTACTCATGAGTCACGTACTTCCAGTTTACATGAGCTTTTGTTTTTTTTGTTTTTTAAAAATGTAGGGTCTGGCCTAATTTTAGGTCAGTCAAGTTACGACAATATTAATTTTTTTTGTGCTAGTGAGTCCTGCGCATGGTAACCAACAGGTCGTGAACTTTCTGAGTAGTTAATAGTTATGGAACCAATTTGGTTATTCCCAGATCATTTCTAGTTCTACACAACATTTATCACTTCGACATGTGCTTTGTGCAATCACAGAGGCTGGCATGGTAGCCGAGTAAAGTCTTCCCAAAAAATCATAGCCTCCACATCTATGGGTCTAGACAAAATTTCACAGAAATGAAACATTTATAATCATTTTTACTTAATTAGTTGGTTGTTTACCTCTGCATACATTGTTTTTTATCAAAAATGCGATCAAAAAAACCAATCCAAAAATTACATAAATAGATCTATGCAGAAGGTTTTTGCCAATTGGACAGTACACGTTTGTTTTTTCAAAATTTGCCCAATTTCGAGAAAATGCAACTGCAAGAAAAGAGGCATGTCTCTAATGAAAACAGTGGCGTGCAAAAAAAAAATCAACAAAATGCGATCAAAAACAATCCAAAAAAATTACATAAAATCAGATCTACTGCAGAAAGGTTTGCCCCATGGGACTAGTAAGCATATTGGGAATTGAATTTCGTATTCTGCCACCAATTAAAATTCGGCACCTTTAACATTGCGGTTTATTCCGTTAACGTTGCCGAATTCATGACTGTATACGTCTCCGTTCCTGTTCCAATAAGACCACAGTGCAATAAGGTTAAGGATGAATTAATGCTAAATGATTATCCAAAAGGACAAATTGTTTTCTTTATTTAAGCATTTCAATGCTTAAAAATATTATTTGCATAATAGTTATTATAAAATTTTCAAAACGACTGGAAAATAGACTAAAACACGCCTAAATTATCCAAATTGACGGAGCTAGTGGGTCTACTATAATGGATACTCAATGAATTGTTTTTACTTATATCACCCAATTAAATATCTTATTAAGTATGATCATGAGTCGTAATAATGTTAGGCCAGGTTAAGGGTTACACGCACGTTATTGGTTTAACACGCGTTTACTATGCTTGGACGAATTACCGTGGGGGGGGCCTAATGCCGTGAGACCGAAATTGACTGGGACGAAATGATATTGAGTCCGAATTCGCAGGGGCCGGCCGCCGAACTGGTTTGGGACGAATCGGGCCAGGCTTGGACAGTGTGCAAAATAATGCACCATATGACGCCCAACTGACACAATGTATGATGCCAGATCGCGATCATTAGAACTTTATACTCTGTTCTAAATTCAAAGTGGTGCTTGGTACGTGACGGTTTGTAATTGGGTAATTTGAAGAGGCTTATTCTTGTATTGTTTATAATTAGTAAAACGATTATAGTAGCCGTAACAATCCTTTTTCCTTGCCGGATCACGCACGGCCCCGACCATCTACAGTTACCCTTCAAGAGGTAGGCTAGTGTTTCTTTGAAATTGGTCAATACGTAAAATGATCGGCATTAGGCCAACAACTTTCATAACGGCACGGGGTCAGTCAGTCAGTTACACCGATTTGCTCATACTGGCTTGGTCCTTCCGACCACAAAAATATATTGTTAAGGGTATTGTATACCAAAAAAAAACCAATTCAGGCACGATACCTGGCTCAAGCATTGTCAGTAAAACATCACATAGCGAAAGATAGACAGAAAAAGATTATTTACTTTTTAGATATGCTCCATTTCTATGTCCGTTTGGCTTCAAAACTTTGTAACATATAAAGGCTACAGAATGCATATGTAATTCATTTGTAAAGTCCAAGAAAATTGCAACAAAAAAACAAACAAAAAAACAAACTAGCCCCCCCAAGGGACTTAATTTGGGCCTATATAAATATCTGATGCGAGAAAAAATATACAAATATAGTAACTACTCTTTTCACATTGCGATTAAAATTAAACTCATTCTAATATAAAGCGAGGAACAAACATAGGGTCTCTAGATGATTTCATGAATATAACTCCCCCCCTCCCATAATAGGGTATGATAACCACATTGACATCATGACTGTTTCTGTACTGAAGAATGTACCCGCAAGTTCTAAAGAGAACTCCAAATAATAAAACTAGTGTTTTATAATAGGTCCTTAGTTTTAAAGTGGGGTCTTAGTTTTAATAGTGGAGGGTCTTAGTTTTAGAGTGGAGGGTCTTAGTTTTTAGTTACCGGGTCTTAGTTTTAATAGTGGGGGTCTTAGTTTTTTATAGTTTACAACCAGGGTCTTAGTTTTATTAGTGGTTTAGGTCTTAGTCTTAGTTTTATGTCACCCCCAGTAGTCTTTATCATTAACAGAAATATGTTAATAACTGAATTCATCAGTTTCTGTGCATAACTTTGGACATGGCCATAAGGCAATTGCAACAAAGGCCAAGGATTGAACCCTCGCATCAACATATCACCTCACGGAAATATCCAGGAACTCCACAACCGATTATCGTAAAAAAAAAAAACATTTAAATAAACACACAATATCACAAGCACACACTCTCACACACATTTACCTCGGAGCTAGCCTTGACAGGCTCGTTGACTCAAAACCCGGAAAAACCCCTTGAACGGTGCATCCAAACTCGTGAGAAGCATATGTGTTGTGGGTGCTTTATTTGGTGGTAGCATTTGATAATAATGTACTTCTGGCCTTCAAGACAACGTGCTGGACCTATTTCAAAAAATCTTTTCCATACTGTTTGTTTTCACTATTCTCAAATACTTACCAATTATTTCCTTTTCAGGTTTTCATTTACTGTAATTGCTAAAGGCAACGTCACACTTATGGCCGCGATAATTAAAGTCTTAACTGCCACCAGTCCACATATAATATTGATTGTGGGTGTGTCTCCTTCTCCTTTTCCTCTGGCATAGAAGTAGTAACGGAGGTCACCATTTTGTTGGCTTCTATTTCAGATTGGCTTTTCACATTTGTCGCTGCTTTGCTGTTATTTTCTTGTGTGTCAAATTCATACCCATCATTGTCTGCCATGATCCAAATGGTTTTTAAGTAAGAAAGTTTCAAAATTGTTAAGTATTTGCTTTTCCTTTATGCCATGAAAATCCCTTGTGTTTGTGACCTTGTATTTATAGTTGATCTGACTGAATGTTTCGTCCGGAAATACTATAAATCGCTTATCTTTAAAAGGTAATAAGAACAGTTTAAGCGACGCAAGGATCTTCAGCGGATGTTACATACAAATCTGAGGTTCAAAGTCTTTGTCGGCCCCAGCTACACTTGAAATGACACATCAAATTTTTCTCAACTATCGAAAAGCATGCCATTTACCTGACACTTCATAATGAAAACTGCGTATGTACGTGCGTTATGTGCCATATGCTCATATATTGAGACTGCGTATTGTTCGTGCCTACATTATGTGCATACCTTTGCAGGTATTTAATGCAACAATGTAGGCCTGTGTATGTAATAGTTTTGTGTCATCTTAAAGCAATATTAACACATTTTTTGAAGAGCGCCCTCATTTTTCAAAATTTTGAGATCTTACCGGTGCTCGAAAATGTCTATGTGTCACAAACGAAGGAATTTTGTAATTAGAATAAATCATAATCGGGATCCCGATAATTATAATTCAACGGCTGCTGGAAACGGCCTTCAATGTGAAATATGCGCGGGAAAATAGCTCCATGTACTATCTACGCTCAGCCTTAGTTTTTTAAATTGGGTTTCAGGCAAGTCAGTTAAGGTTATTTCTTGAAGGAGGCACTATTTCATCATGACGATAAAAACGTAGGCATTTTCCAGCTCCGCTTTAAGTCCATCTGCTGGGATCCCAATTTTAATTACAAAATCGCTTATTTTATGATAAATCACGGCCATTTGTTTAAGCATCTCGTTTGCAGGTATAGTTTCGTAGACCAATTACCAACCTAACTCTGGCAAAAATATCCATTTTCTTGAAAATTTTGGGGGCGCTCTTCAAAAATGTATATATTTTGCTTTAAGTTGAAGTGACGTCACTGCTACTTTTATGTTACCACCCATGAAGCGCGCGCGCGCTGTGCTTGAATCAAGCAGATCACGCACGCGAATAAAGGCGGCACGATCGAGACGCTAGTGGGATGGAATGCAACGGCGCATTATGACGTCACCTTCAACTTTAGACTGAGACCAAGTTCTATGAACCCCGTTCATGTACAGGGATTGTGTGTTTTATGTATGTATGCAGGTTTATGTACCTATATACATAATAACTCTCCCTATAAGACATTCACACAAAACAGGACTCTCAACTTGTCCGCCCCTTTCTTTTTAAGGATTTTTTTTTTTATCATCTGTTGTGCCTGATAGGTTCCTTACTACAACCATGGAAGAAAGAGATAAGAAGGAACCACAAACGACCCACTTTGACTTTTGAACGACTTATCTGGCGCCCCATAATTGCAATTGTTATTCATATTCTCTCAAGAGGCCCTTCCGATGAGTCTCAGGTCGTGGTTGTTTCTTTCATATTGCGTAAAGATTCCGGGTCAATCGGGAATCCAGCGAATCAAGCAACGCGATGAATTCTCAAAGTAAATATTCAACATATGGCCGCATCCATGAAACCGATCAACACGCCTGGGGGGTTCTTGGATTTTGCTCCGGGACCCATGTCGTTCCGAAAAAGAGGGACTAGCTAGTCCAAAACGGGAACTACCGGCTAGGGGTTCGAATTCACATTAATCAAGTTCTAGTCCCGCTGGGGGTAACAAATTCAGTTGTGTCGAGAAAATGGTAGAGTTCAACATCTACGTCTCCTTCACGAATCTAAGAAGCTGCCGACATTATTTCATAGTGCCCGTTGGAAGAGAGGTTCATAACCCTGATCTGCTATTGTTAGCAAAACCCTCTCTAACCTGTGTAGCAAGACTGTTCTGGGATTCCTTTTCCACAAACTCAAATCGCCAATCGGTATCCAATTCAACGCTGTCAGTAAGACCAACAAAGTGCCTTTTAAGCGCCGCTTGACTACATGAAAGCAGACTGGCAATGATTCACTGATTACCTGGATCAAAACGTGAAGAAATTGCTCAAAACCCCATAACTATGACAAATTTGCCCAAGATAGTGACAAGACTGGCACGATATTCATACCCAAGGCTGTAGGAAGACGGAATATATACCGGGCCTTTCCAAGGAATGTGCAAGAGAATATCAAGAGTATTACCATGCTTTACAAGCTGATCCCTTTTCGCCGGCTGAAACAAAACCCCTGCTAAAGGGTAGGAAGTGTCGGAGAGGAACTCCCAGGAAAAGATCAAAACCTGGCATACTTTATTGAATCCACCGAATATGACCCCATAACAAGCAAGAAAGCATGGTCTACCGCCGAATCTCCGATGGGGGGAGGGGATCCAACAGAACCCCACAGCAGCCAAATGTCACACCCAACCAAGTTTCCCACGCACTGCTTTTAATGGCAAAGTGTCAGCAAGAAACCCAAGAATATCAAACTAGACCATAAGAGGTTTTAGTGGTGACCCTGGTTTCACTCTCGCCCCTTCAACATGGACGAATTGGAATCCGGTATTCTAAACTTCAACCAGGAAAGGCAGTAGGCCTTGACACATCTCTACTGAGTCGCTAAAAATCTTGGCCCATTAGTACAAAAGGAATGGCTTCTTGAGCCCACAAATGCCGCCCTTATTTCCCACAGGTTCCAAAGATCTGGAGGAAAGCACATGTTTATGGCACTCCTAAAGCCTGGGAACGATCCACCAATCCGAAGAGCTACAGACCTATATCACATCACTCCTCAGCCATACCGACAAGCTTCTTTAAACGCCTCCGCTCAATACCGTATTGCACCTGTGAGAGACGAACAACCTATATACCAGAACAGCAAGGTTCGGCCCGGCAATCAAGCAACAAGCCAAGTACTTACTCAACCTACCTCCAACACATTGACGGTGGTTTCGAGAAGGGTATGGTACCGGAGCTGTGTTCGTCGACCTCATCAGCAGCCTACGACACCGTGTTAATTACAGAATGCCTACTCCATAAAATCCTGAAAATTACCAAGGACATTTGCTTGACTGAGCTTATCAAAGATTGCTGACAAACAGAGTTCTTTGTTCAGCTAGTAAGGCGAAGAAGAGCCGATGGCGTAGAGGCCTTAAGAATGGTCTATACCACCATGGAGGTTCTTGCTCCTCTCTGTCAACACTATATACCAACGACCAAAAACATAGGAGTTGCAGGAACCTGTGTTTTATTTTTTGCAGACGATCTTGGAATAGCGCACAAGATGCCGATTCACAGTTGTTGAAGAGAGACTCCTCAAAGCTTTGGCATGACCTCACTCCTTATTATGAGGAAAATCGCCTACGTGCAAATCTATCTAAGACACATGTGTGTGCTTTCCATCTCCGCAACCGTGAAGCCAAACGTCACTTAGAAGTTACCTGGTCTGGAACTCCCCTGGAGCACTGTGATAACCCTGCCAACCTTAGTAGTTACCTTGGCCGCACTCTCTCTATAAGACCCACATCGAGAAGAACAAACTCACTGGCCAAGATGGGGTGCTCGCCACCTTGCCCTGGGATCGACGGCACTTGCCCTCATGTGCAGAGTATGACCTGCCCTGTAATGGGAAAGATCACCCCTTCCAAGAAGCTTGATTCCGCGTTAAATGCCTCCTGCCGGCTTCTCACAGGATTCCTCCTCCGTCCTACAAACCCACGGAAAATTTTGTAATCCTAGTCAAGGAATTGGCTCCAACCACACCAGACATCCGTCGTAGCGTAGCGAGCATGCAAAAGCGGGTAGCTGCCAATATCAACGTGGAAGCAACCCTATGTCCTGGACGATACCTGCTGCAACCCACCGCCTTAAACCCAGGAGAGAGTTTTTTCTTAAGCAAAGTCCAACCTCTTGCAAACAGTCGCTAAGGAGGTCAAGAGAGCGCCTGTGAAGAAAGACTTGCAATCAACCAAGCTACATCTATCGGTATTGAACCTGGCGAGCATCTACCACCTGTAGCTGACTCCTCTGGGCTTAATGGCGATGCCTCAACAGATTGAGAACCAGAACTGGCCGAATTAAGGTTTCCTTGCAGAATTGGGGCTATCTGATCAGATCAGGATAGCTGTGGTTGTGGAACAGCACCGCAAACAATGGAACACCTCTTGGTCCTGGCCCACTGCTGGAGCCCACAATGCACACACAAGGCACCTTGGAATTCGTAAGCAGCCGACTTTTTACCCATCTCTGGCTAGACAATTTGAAGACCGCACAGTGTTTGGACAACGATACGAAGAAGAATTCTACAACGAGACTGTATCATTGAGGTGTCACATTCTAATGTTAACTTTGTTGGGCACAAATTACTCTGAACACTGTTTCGATTAGGGGTGCAATGTTCAATGTGGAATTGACCAACATGCAAGTTACGCAAACCGGGTTGGGGCATAAAAAAAACTGCAAAAATGCAACTTTTAAATGTTAACGCCCATTTTTAAATACTAAACAAAACTAAAAAAAAAACTCTCAAATATAAAGCGATCGTTATGACTTGTAATTGTTTACAAACTTCATATGATTCTTTTTCTTATTTTAGGATAAGTTTTTAGCATAATTCAAATTCATCCAGATCAAAGAGCACAAAATATCCGTGATACAACACGCAAATCTTACACTCTAAAAATAAATTTAGGATTGTATGTTAGTGACCAATCGAATAGATTTAAAAATTAAATCCTATTATAAATTACTTTTAAAAAAAAAAATATTATATTTGGAATTCATATCTAATATGATTTTAATGTTAATGAATAGAGATTATTTTAAATCCTAACATTGGTTGTCAACTAACACATTTTAAGAATACATCGCTCAGTGGTAACGCAGCCAGATTCCTACTGTGTAACCCATAGCTTAGCTACTCCATGGGTATTCTTAGCTCTACTCCAAGGCCCCCCCCCCCATGCAATTATTGTGCAGTTTGCTGCAGGTGACTTACAGTAATGGATGGCCACCATTAGTAGCGTACATCTGCAAGCTACCTTCTGTGCGATCACACCACTAAATCACTCCGCATTTTTGTGTAAGGGTGGGTAGTTCCTGTAAAACATACCGTACGATTGTAAGCAATTGGCGTGGCATGGTGCGTAGATGGTATTGTAATTGATTATCAAATGTTAATATGTAAATGATAGTCACAGACAATGTTCTATACTTGTAATCTCATAAAATAAATAAATTCGAATCTACAATAAATTAGAGGCCTTCGGAAGTACTCCGTGCTTGTATACGGCTATGGGTTTAAACGTGTCGGGTGGAACAGTGGTGGCGCTATCACAAGCCCGTATCTCGAATTCTAATCATGTATCGGTATCAAATTACCATGATTTTTAAAATTTTCATCTTTTATATTGATATGAAATATCTTCAAAACATCAAATAGAGGTCACGTGGGGTTGAAATTGGAACTGTTTCAAGCATTTTAGAAGCGGTGTAATTTCAATGGGAGAGTTATTTGGTGGTGTGTTCACCCTCTGTACTACTAGGAAACACTTTGGCCCCTAGAGGGTGGCAAACATTCTATTGTTGTACACTTTTCTCTGATCATTTTAAATCTTAGTAACATTTTTAATTTGAGTCGAACATCACCACAAAACCCCTATTATAGGTTTTTTGTAAAAGACTACTTTTAACATAATCTAAAATATTGACTAAGATATTAAATATGGATAAGATTACTAAAATAATTACTCATTTGCATGGGAGTATCGTCACATGTACTCCATGCGGTGACTAGTGGTTAAGGTACTGCGTGTGTGTACCTATATCGATGATTACCCCTGTATGACGTCTCGTGGACGTCAAAGGTCAGAAATACCTTTCAACCCTCAAATACTGAGCCTTGTGGCACAATGATCTAAATTTTATATAATAACACAGATTTAATGATTTTAATCAGTATGCTCAATGTTGTATTCCAAAAACAACATTACATGTATAGGTAAAATTACAAACCCAATTTCTAAGATTGATACGAATGTCCAAAAGAAGCGTTGCTGTTCACGATGATTGTCCTCACAGCGAAGACTCCAAAATGACAGTATGCAAAGTCACACTTATATATATCCTCAGTTAATATTCCATTGGATTTCTTCTCAGTCTTGAAGATAACTTTGTACGACGGGGTTGTCCCTCAGTGACACTAATATTCCACATTATATCAGTCCAAATATCACCACGAATTTCTAATCTGTCCAGAATTTGGAATCCATTTTGATTCCCACCACTTTTTGGCTTGAAAGCACAGTGAATAAGTACTGCACCTTGGCGCACGTAATTGAAAATATCATAATCCTGGCACCTGTACAGGTCTGCAATTATTGCAGATCAAAACTAGCTATAGCTTCTAGCTACTTGCTGCTCTGGCTGCTGGCCCCGGCTTTTCTCAAATTGCTCCTTAAATCAATTCCCAGTCTTAAAATAGAAATTACAGAACAAAACAGTATCATGCATAAACATAACCTTTGCCTAGCGACCATTGGAATTCAATAATTACATAATCTGCAATTGCATCACGCACTTATAAGATCATGGGGAATCCCCACGTTATGCAATATATAGTTTTGATCTAAATCATAAACAAGTTGGGACTAGTTCTAAATACACTTGGGAATCCAAATTTCCCTATGTGCAATCACATCCAGTTGTAAATAACAGGTGTAGCCTCAATACAGGACTTGGGAATCCCCTGCTTTCTTTTTATCATAACAAAGTATTTCCCGTGAGAAATCTTTCTCAAAAAAAGTGTAAATCGAATTATTTATATTTTAGTCAGAAAAATGTAGGCCAAGTTAACACCCCCAATTCTGCAGCTCGCGATCTATGCGGGTTACCGTGTACACAGAGGAAAACGTGTTCATAAATTACATGACGTGGCGCCCCTCACAAGTAGAAAAATCTAGTGGTAATCAGGAGTACTTTTTTCTGAGAAGAATTCCACTTGTCCTCCACTTTTACAAGTTGTTCGTTTTCCAGGAAATGCGGTCTAACTAACCAACGTCTGCTGAACATAAACAATGATAAAATCATCCAAATTCAAACAAGCTTGTAAAGCATACGCTGGTTCTCTGGGCTGGTCTCTCACCCTTCACAAATGAGCCATAGCGAAGCCCGGGCGCAGAGAACAAGCGTAGTAACAGCAGGAGAGGGCGGCCGAGAAAAATCCCCAATTTAAGCGACGCAATTGGTTAACACGTTAAAAGCGAAAAGCTGACGAAAAATTCTGATTAATATCTCAAAATCCTTAGAGTGAACATTTATTTGAGGGGATTTATAGCCGTCAATATTTTCTGCAGATGGTGAGTGATATAATTTAGAAGAGAGCATATTATTTTAGTTATGTGTGTACTTTGAGTAGGGATCCTGGGTGGCGATGTGGTGAAGGGGTGTGGATTGTAAGCTTTCCAAACTGCTCAGAAGTTCAAAACAGCAAATTTAAAAAGCATACTAAAACTGGTAGGGTAATTGTAGATGGCTGGGGAAGGACCAGATGGTATTTAAACAAATCCAATAGTGGCAATTGCAAGTCCTATGTATCATGGTGTATGAAGTGTTTAGAACTTCCGGATAAAAAGTACTTTGCAGGCTTAAATGAGTGCAGGGATTTTCTATTGACTTTGAATTTTCAAATATGACGGTGATGGGATTCACATACCTTAGTTAGGTGAAACTGTTTACAAACTGGTGCATTGTGGGATGGATCAAACGCCCCTATTGGGAGTGTGTATAACATTTAGTTCAGGACCCCTTCATTTTCTTTTAATTAAGAAATACAGCTTATCTGGACGTAAGAGGGGTAAATTCAGGAGGGTGATTCTGATTACCCTTTGGGCTGGGTTGGGGGCAGAGAGTGGGTGGGGTAATGATGGGGGTGGGTGAGAAATAATTTACGGAAGAACCACAACATTTCTCACAAAGAAAAAAAACAATGCTGTACGTTGATTATAGTAACCTTGAACATGTACATTGGACAAGATATAATGGATATGTGTGTTATCGAGTGGAGGGATGGGGGAAGGGTGAGAGTCACGTTAACAGACAGCTAGAATCTAATAATCATTTCTTACAAATTTGAGGGTTAAAAAACTTTTGAAAAATGTAAATCAAAGAGGGGGGATGTAAATATGGAGCATATATAGGCCTACTTGTACAAAGAATACATATCGCTTCTCTCTCCTCATTTGAAATCATGGTTAGGCGGTTCATTATGTACACCAGAAGGATGATGAGAATTTCTTGGGTTAAAACGAAAACATTTGGTAGCGAGAGGGGGGAATATGAAAATGCACACCACTTCTCGAAAAAAACATTAAAAAAAATCACTGGATATGCCTTTGCAAATGGGGGGGTGACAGGTATCGAGGGAATTTTTGAGGGGGAGAATTGGTCCTTCTCTATGCTAGACACTGTACAAAGGTTATTTTTTGGGGGCTGGGCCGGGAGAGAAGGGACTATGATGAGCAGATGTGCTGGGGACCACCCCCCTATTTTTATCTGTTATTTTGGGATCAGAACAAAGTTATATTTTTAAATTACTGAAGAAATTTAAGTCCAAAAAATACTATTCCATTAGTTATGAAAAAATTCTCCAAAAATGTGTCGCCACATGTATGAACATGCACTGTCTAATGGGAACATTTTAGATTGTCACATTGTTGCTTACAAAACCAATTTAATTTCAAAATTTGTAATAAGATGTTTTGGGGATAACATATCTATTATGTGAGGGGATATTAATATGATATGGAAAATAGGACCATGATAGGGTAACCTTACGGAGACGTTTTGTTTTAGGAAAATTTACTGGGGGTAATGACTGAGCAAAAATGTGTTGGACTTTTCATTATTCGATACATACCCAATCTCAATTTTGATGGAAATGGTGGAAAAGTTGTCATTTGGTCATTAACAGTTAAATAAAGACAAAAAAAGCTAAGTAATTCATTGCAAAAATAGTAACATGTGACACCTATGATAACCTTGTCCCTACACAAAACATTCACAAAAGTCAACGTTGTCCGCCCTGTGATATTAATGATACGCTGCAGGTGCTAAAAGTAAAAACAAATTGTCATGTTACCTTTATAGTAAAATACAATAAGAGAACAATTCTGAATCTATCCTGAAGATACGAAGTTACTTCATGACCACGGACCAAGCCATGCATGCGTTAAAATGGCTACGTTGCTACAGTACAGTCAGTGACAGGAATGATGGTGTGTTTGGGACGGAGTTACTTGCTAGAGATGAAAATAGGAATATGCGATAAACCCAACTGCCCTGGTGTGCAATATAGAATTTATAAAGGCCACGACACAACACAGGCAATTGCATTTCACAAAACAAACAGAGCGAATCGTGTATTCGTGGACCAGGTATGAAAAGCTGCAGGCTAAGCAGTATAAGCAGGATATCGGTATCTTCAATCAACGATGGGCGATCCTTGTCTACGGCCGGAGGACAACAATTCCGTCCTCAGCACACAACATTCCATTCCGTTCTTTGTGCACTTTGTTTCTACTATCTGAAAAGCTTTATTTATTATCTACTCGGGAATAAGTACTATATGCACTTTCCCCGACCTTTTTCGGGGTACAGGAGACGCCATGATCTACGTTTTACACGTGTGTTTGCACGATCACAACAGCTGATAGGCTCGTACAAACCGGATTGTACCTTTTTTTAGCCGCGGGTTTTAGAGATCAACGTTCGTAACACGTTACGATTATATTGCTAATCGGGGAAGTAGGAAATATGATACCGAGTTTATATGTGATAGATTTCACAAGAAATTGGGCAATTCCAATTAATTTTGAGAAAACGTGCACATACAAGAGGTGAGAACACACGCAGAACTGAATTTTATAATTTTAAGAATTGATCTCGGACCAAAAATTATGTACTTCCAGGGGTGCGTCACATTTTTAAACGATACGGGATCTGCCCGGGGGCCTAGGTGTGTACTCTGTGGCGACTCCAAGCGTACTTCAAAGAGGGTATATACGTACTACTCCTATGAAGGAATTTGCTTATGTGTAAAATATTTCCTTATCGCACACAAGCCGTCCATTCAGATCTTGTAGACAAGGGGCGATCGTTTGTGAAGGCTCTTCAATTAATTGTTTTTCATCCCTTCTGAGTAATCTTTCATCAGGCAAGGGTGGTTCTCATCTGCGGCAAAGGACCATCTTTCATTTATGAACAAGGGCTCACCTTTTATGAGCAACCAAAGGCAATGGGCGACCTACGTGGTCCTTTCATAGCTATTTGGTCAGAGCTTACTGTTGTGTTGAAGAAGGCATGGCAGTCCCTGTAGGTCCTGTATCGACAATGACTCAATGGAGTTGAGTAACCACCATTATACTCCATGGGATCAAAGAGAGAAAGATTCTTGCATAAGGACATTCGTTACGCATATCGACGAAGTAACTGATATCTGCGCAGTTATGTCTAATTATACCTTTCAATACTAAAGGGTATGTTCAAGTGCAAAAGTTGCACATTTGATTGAAAATGAATAAACATGTCATCACAATTCCTTTTCCTAAATATCAGTGACCAGTAGATGTACATCATGCTGCATTGACTCGAGAAAATAATAGAATGTTGCATTATCAGTGAAATCCGTCGGTATGCGAGGAATTAAAGCCCCCATAACTTTTTATTGGAAGTATAGAGGCCTAGTGTGTTATTACCCACCCGTTGAAAACAAGTTTAAGGTGCTCATCACCCGATTAAGATGACGCAAAGCACAAGATACCGACTCGTCCTCTTTCACGAATAAAATAAAATAAACCTTAGGCTTCTACTGTGCATTCAATGACTTTGACCGTATATTTCATTATTTTTCCGAAAGGAAACAAAGGAAAGGGAACAAAAAATCATAAAAGAAAGTTGTTGGGCAGACTGTGACCTTTATGCAGGAAACCAAAAACTAACTTACAGTAACTTGCCGCGTAACCCCATTTCTATTCAATTTACCGTGTTGTTAGCAAAGGTCGCTAGACCCCCTCTTTGGTATTTTTCTAAATACATGGTGGTAAATTGAATAGAAATGAGGTCCAACAATAAGTTCTGGATCTTGGTTCTGCACAAAGATGTTAGGTCACAGTTTACCAAGCAACATATCCACCATGAGTCTTGTTCACATTAGTTTTTTTTTCAATAAATGATGAAATATACAGTCAAAATTAGTGAACTCACAGTAGGACCTCAAAGTTTATTTTAATCGCGAACGATCATATCGCGAACTCCTGATCATATTACCAATCCCTCTACTTCTCCAGTGGACCTGAAATTGCTAATGTTGCAGATTGACCTCATCCAGTCTGTGGTTACTTCTACAGAATTGAGAGTTAAGTTTGAGACTGAGAACAAAATGCTGAATGCCAGGGTAGAGGACTTGACTGCTCAAAACTCAAAACTGCATGATCAATTGACTGAGAAGGAGGTCCAGCTCCAATTCCTCATCGCAAGGGTGGGTGAAGTTGACCTACATGAGTTTGAGGCAGAATGCAACAAGAAACTTGTGGAAGCAAATGAGGCAAAATTTGCTGAAGAAAGACATCACTTGTTACACCAAATTGAAGAGCTGACTAATGCAGTTGCAACAAATACAGAACATAACTGTTCTCTGTTCTAATAAGAGATAAAGCAGAGCTCTATTTTCTCTACTCCAGCAGATGCACCATCAAATGCTCAGTGGACACCGGTGGAACACAAAAAATCGGCCACAAAGACCATGGTAAATTCCCCGCCTGTTTCTACCTCAAACAGATTCGCTGTGCTAGCTCGTGAGGTAGTGAAATTCAACAGATTCTGTCCCACCATCACCAGTACCTAAGTCACAACCCAACAATAGTACCAGTAAGTCTACTACCACAAAGAAATCACCCAGGGAAAACATACTAGCCAGGCATCAAGAATGTCACACAAGCCAAAGATGTGCTTCTTTGGTGATTTCCATTCCAAGAGGATAGATGGCCCAGCGAGTTTTGCTATATTCACTGTGATAACTCTTGAACTGTTTTGTTTGACCTATTCAACTGTGATGACAATTCTAACTGTAATGTGGTTCTTCTGTTTTGAAATGCCTCACCATATTTCTGATGCAGAATGTTACTTCTAGTGACTCTCTTATTGACATTGTGTTTCTGACTGACTCAGCTACTTCTAGTTGTGCTAGCAGAACTGTAGTGCAAAGTCAGCTTGCGTGATTGATGGGCCTACATGTAATAGCACACTAAAATATGTTGATGGTTATACAGGTATGCCTATCACTTGCAATGAGATTATAATATGTCCTACGTCTTTATAAGTGATAAGGTTACATTGTCCATGCATCATGCTTCCTTAATCAAATGATACATTCCAAATATTATATCAGTATGAGATTATGAGTGTCTTCTTCACCAGAAGATAATTGGTTAAAATTATGAATTACTTATTCATGGCACTGGTAGTCCTAAAAATGCTTTGATCTGGATTGTTCTGTAAATTCTTACTGGTATAACTTTAACTGCAATGACACAAATGACCAATGTTGCCATGTTACAAATTCACTTTATTATCTCATTCATTTGAATCATTACATTCTACATTCATCTCAACCTACCTCAAACATTGTCAATATTCAAAAATATTTTTTTAATTTTTTAGTTTTTTAATTTTGTGAATTTCATTGTATTGTAGTAATTGTTAGTCTGAAAATTAAGATAAAATCACCATTTAATATTTCTTGTATACTTGTTCTCTTGATTTTCATGTTGATTGTGTAGAATGTTCCAACAATATTTGGTGGTGTATTTATGCTTCTTTAACTTCTGTTTCCATAATTGCCATTTGTGACTTGCATTTATTGATTATAAGTTTAATTGTACCATGTCTACTGAGATGATGCTCTTAATCATAAGCTTTCCTCAAGATCAGTTTCCAGTAGTGATGGTCATGTTTCTAATGACACTATTTCTTCTTCTATTGACACTAATTCTTCTTCGATACGAAGAATTGGCACTAGTGATATCTCACGTATTAGTACTGAATCTATTTCTCTTGTGAGTCTCGTCAATCAAAGACACCAATAGTGGCATAGTAACATTTCAGTGTTATACTTCAGCTCGCGCATTAAAAATAGCTTTGTTGATTCAGGGGCGGATCCCGCCCTGACTGGAGGGGGGGTGCCAGAGAGAGTGTCAAGATGAGATGGGAGCTGCACCAGGGTTGGGTGCGGGAGGGGTCCCCCCCCCTACCGCGCCGAAGCCCGGAAGCTCTGCATTTTTATCTAGAATCAGCTTTTTCCAAATTTTAGTTGACGGAGAAATGTTCACATCAATTCTACTTGTGGATGGAAGGATTTGGTTTCAGACAATAATTGATCAGGACCCAGAGTAGGCTTTCTAGGATTACCAGTGGAGCGTCTTCAAGGGCTTTTAAAACCCTACCTCAATCGGGGGGGGGGTGGGGGGTTTATACTTATTATATAATGGAATTGTGTTGGTGGAAATGGGTTTCTCTACACCCGCTCTCGCTTTCGACCGTCGTAAAAAAATGGGTAATACCCGCGAGCACTGCGAGCCAAATTTTTTTTAATTGTGTTTTGTGATTTCACAAAAAATTTTTTCACAGGAATACACTCAAGGGGAGGGGGAGACCTACTAAAAATGGAAATTGACGTGTAGGGGTTTCTGACCTTCCGCGCAAAGCGCGGAACCCCTGCAATGATTGCTTCCAAGAAAAATCTGAAATTTGTAAGCGTTTCTCCTTTAAGCTTACAGATAATGTTAAACATATTCAAAAGAAAAAATTGTCGATGGATTAGATTTTGTTTGAATACCTACGTGTAAAGTGTTCAAAAGAGCTCATGCTTAGGGTGGATACGGGAGTGGGGTTCCCCTGGCCCCCGCGCGAAGCACTGACCCCTCCAATGTGCACTTTCCAAAACCACATTTTCTCTTCAGTGGCGGATTTAAGAAAAGGGCCTGTCAGCAGCTTAAGGTTGGGGCCCACCTTTATCGTCACGATCGACGCAATGTCCATTTTAGTGCCACTAGGGTGTCTGAGGGGGCCTGAGAGCAATATTTTAGGGGGCCGCTGTCATCATTGCTGACACTGCTGAACTCTTACATCCGCCACGGATTTTCTTATGCAATTTGATAGAAACAATTGAAATTTCCAGTGTTTTCAACTTTATAATTCTAGTATGATCAACGGTCTTAAAATCTAGTTGATGGGTTAGGTTTTGTTTGAAATAATCACATATACAGTGTTCATAACAAACTGCCATAAAAAATGTAAGATATCTTACCGACAATTTAGATCTCTTAATCAAAATGTTCGAGGCTGCTCTTTCAGTTCTTCTACAGGATGTATTAAAATAGTGCATGGAATACTGCTAATCCTGAACTCGACATGTTCATTCCACCGTAATTTTTCTGACTAATCGTAATACTTAATTTTTACACTTCATATTCCGAAAAAAATGAAAGAAAAAAAAATCGCTTGAAAAAGGAAGAACAGTTTTGTACACCTTCCCATTTTTCTCCCATTCTATGGAGTTTCACAAGTAACCACATTTGGGTAAACGAAATATAATATACCTCACTCATATGGGTCAATCATATTCTTTTAAAAGTGGTTTATTGGGGCACTGGTATGTTAAAGTAATAAACAACCATCTTCTCAAAGCAATAACGTATAAAGCCAAACCGTTTTCTTTAACAATTGGTTGCACACAAAATTGTACAAAATGGTATTGATCAAGAAACTTTATGGTCAATAGCAATCGTTAACATATTTGAAACATCTTTTTGATGAGAGTTCTTTCCATAATATTGACACAATCAATTTGATCAGATTGAACTTTCATTGGTCAATGACATGTTTAAATACATGTATTGTTAAATGAAATTTCTTTTAAGTATTTTGGATAAGAGCTTTCCACTTTAACATATTGCACAAATAACACGGTTCTAAAGAACACTTTGAATATGCTCATGCCCAGTCCTCAAAGTCAAGTTTTTTAAACGTTATAACGTTAGCTTTCTTGAACTTGGCAAAGAATATTATGTCTGTTGTCTTTAGTTTTCATGAATTTCTTCCTTCAACGTTGATTTCTGCCATTGAGAATTTGTCTTCATTTTTTCCACTTATGGCAATGGACATACTACTTGAAGTTAAATAGTTAATTTAAGATACAGTGATTGGAAGAGATCTTGTTTGCACCTATCGGGACCAGGCGATAATTATTTTGATGTTTCAATAATTAAAATTAATAATCTGATATATTAGATAATTGCATTTATTACTGATATCATTGAATCACTGATCTGATTTCCTCTTTACTTGTGAAGCAAAGGTCCATAAAGATTTTCACCATATCATACCAAACGATAGGAACTGAAACCAGCTAACTTAACCTGTATAGTATAAACGGGGTAAAATAGATCAGCTTAAAAATCTATCACATCTTCACATTTCTTCATCCAAATTCCTCATTTTACATCATAATAATCACTTCGTCACAGTCGGATCATTTTTTTTGTTTCTTCATGTAAAATTTGTTGTTGATATAACTGTATTAAACATGGTATATGTCCTATAATTCAGCCCCAGAAGAGTCGTGTTGTTATGCATATAAAATTTGTAAGAATTGTCAGATGTAAATTATGCTCTTCCATTGAAACGAGCCGGTTTTTTTTTTTTGCATAAAACCTGCCATAAAAATAACATATCTTATGGGGCAAATTAGATCCCTTAGATAAAGTATTTCAAGGTATGCTCTTTCTATTAACTTGAAAATGTCCTGAATTAGATCCCAGAGAGTCCGCGTTTATATAAATCTGTAGAATTCTCTTTTTTCTTCAATACTACAAATCGCCTAAATCTCAACAAGCATTTAACTTCCGCTCACATATAATGGCATTTTCCACCATCTGCGGCTGAAACTTGCCGAATTCGGCATTACGTACCCAAAAGTCCTGCTAGATATCATGTCCAGACTTGCAAAAGTGTGCACAAAATAACTATTAATATCAATCATGAAGACAAACAAAAACCGTCGCCCACCTTTACTCCTTATTCCCGACCCTCTTAAAATTCCAAAATCATACCAAATAAGCCCTAAACAAAAGTAAATAATACCGCAAGCGTTTGCAATCATCAGTGCTAATCACGGAACCTTAAAGTTGTGAAAAAAATAACTCAAAGGCCCGTATTGTCAACGATTTTTAACGCTAATCACTGGTGGTTAAATCGCAATTTTAAACTCTCGCTAAAATAAACACATTCCTCAAAGCTGGTTAACTTTAAATGCTGTTTAATCTTAGCCGAGCTTAGACTTGGTCTGGTGGGTAATTTAGGCGTGTTTAACTTCACGTTTTCATCAAATGCCGATATTTTCAGCTCGAGTGGTACTCGTGGTTAGACCAGTTATTTCCTTTCCTTTATTTCTTCTTATCTTTCTTTTCCGTAGTCCCTCAGTTAATTTCTTCTCGTCCATTTTCCCTTGCTTCTATTTGCATGCTCGTGTTTATCTGTTATAGTGTTTGAATGATAGCAAGGCGGCACAACGACATAAAACATTTTAAATAGGCCCGGTTTTTGTCTCCATCATTCAACAATTCCAAAGCGCCGTGCGTAACGCGACATTCTACAATTTACCCGTGGCTTCCTGCATTGCACTTACAACTACGGAAGCATTGTCTGACATTAAAAATATTGTTCACGCACATACGTAATGATTAGGCGAGGATAAGTCACAGTTCATTGGATGATATTTACGGCAGTTAAATACAGTGGATTTAGCTAAACGACTTGTTCAAATATTTAACCTGCTTTTTTCTTAAACAGTGCGTTTTAGCTAACCACATTTTATGCCTAACCACCGTTTAATTTTAAACATCGTTTGAGAATACTGCCCAAGTTACTACGGATACATCGAAAAAACAATGGCGATCTAATTTTCTATGTGGTCTAGTCACAGTCCACCCCTTAGATCCGGACCATTATTAACACTGCCCTCACAGTCCTTGCTTATCGACTGAACTGATTGACATTGCTCCAACCTCCAATCACAACTCACTTTTCCCCTAGTATATGTTGTACATCTTGACCAGGCCTCCCTATTGTGAACCAAATACATCACTCCACTGACCCCGGGCTTTACAAAAGAGTTGGCTCCATAGCATGAATGAAGATTCATGGATCGTGTATAATCAGACATAGCCCTTATACCTCTGTACAGGGACTTGTACTCATAATAAGTTAGCACTGTAACCTAGTAAAAAATACATATTTGTACGCATCTATGACCATTGGTTTTGGAGTTATAGGGGTAAATGTCTAAAAGTGCAAAAAAAGGTCAACTCAATTTGTATCAGGGGTACAACATTGAAAGTTTATCTGATTAATTTTGAATGTCTTGCAATTATTGTCTTGATGAATGAAGGACTCCCAAAAATATAGTTTTGATTATTGTTAAATGTTTTACTTACGAGATTAGGTCAAGAAGGTCAATGCAATTGGATTAGTTGACCCATGACTATTTGTCCATAGCATGATAACTCTGCCTTGCAGATGCTACAAACTATTCCTTATTTTGACACCTAACCTAGATGAACAATTTGTTTCATGTTTTAGCACAATTTGAGCAACTTCTGATTTTGACCCCTGTACACAGGGAACTTTACCTTTTTTGCACTTTTAGCCATTTTTACCCAATAACTCTAAAACCAATGTCAATAGATGGTACAAACTATAACATTTTTTGGAATCCTTCTAAGATACGGCAATATGGCATACATTTCAAAATGATTGGAATAATTTAAAAGTTTGACCCCTGTTTAAACTTAAATTGGCCGCCTATTGAAAAAGTGACACCACAATTTACACCACTAACTCTGCATTGATGTAGAGGGCCATACTAACTACCATAGATGTCAAATCTGAGATGTAGTGGGACATTAACGATGAATGTTGACCAAGTCCTTGCTTCCCGTCTAGTAAGTGTGTAGTGCGGGTTTGAAGGGACCCTGGTACCGAGAGTAAGTGTGGCAGTCAACAGACCCGGGGTCATCTTTTAAAACCCCCTAAAAAAACAGTCAGTGTGACTGAGTGCCCTACCAACCCACCTACCATATTGTATTCTCCATTGAGTGCTGTCCGCATCCTTGTTAAATCAATCACTGGTCTACCTCAACATGGCCCCTCGTCTACAAGGTCACGGTTTATTCCGTACAAATTTTTGCTATGGTAGCTAGGACACTTTCTTGGGGGACACTCAGTTTCCTTTACACCGGTGCAGGTGTGAAGCAGATATAGTCCGGGGGTCATAGTCCGGGGCTCCATAACAATAACGGGATAACGCGTGAAACTAATGTTTGCGTGAAGATTCAACTGAATCAATTGCCTATTTTCAACCATTGTTCCCGGACTGTGAGTACCCGGACAATGGTACTTCTACACCGGTATGGTCCCTACTCTTTTCTAAAAGGTCTGCAACTTTTACGTGTTCGGCATTACTCCCCTGATACACGGCACCAACAGCTTTAACATGACTCTCCGAACCAAGAGGCGCCGGACACCCATTGCATACCCCTGGACATTTACACAATGGGTGGGAGCGAGGAGAACATATCATAATCACACTTTTTTTTTATGCGCAATTATGCAAATTTCGACTTATAGGAACTACTGTGAGTATGACCATGAAACCCGCCTCTCGACGGGGTCGAACCAGGGCCGCTCGGTCGTTCTTATACTCTGCCGACGGTTCAATGCCTTAGACCGCTCGGCCCACATCGCCCTAGTCAATATCCCGTTTTTGGTGCTATCCGCTTAGGAAACACCTTTTCGAACCAACACCTAGAGATCGTATCTATCGCTCCCTACAACCAGTCTTGAGGGCTCAGTTGGTTATTGCGCCTTCACTAGTAATACGGAGTCGCGGTTCGAATCCGACCACGCATATGGGTTTTTCAACACTTACGTGCGCCGGCCACTCCAGGGAAGGAAAGATTATAAATACCCAAAGTTTTAGACATGTGAATAACGATGTTCGGCTAAAATTGAAAACAGTATTTAAGTTGGACCATGCTTTGAGAATTGAGTTGTTAAATTACGATTTAACAGTGATTAACGTTTAAACTCGTTTCAGAATACGGGCCATAATTTTCTAATGACATGGTCTAAATGCGATTGAGTGGTGAGTCTTTGGGTGCACGTTGCTGGCCGTCTGCAAGGTTAGAGTAAAAATTGGTCGAGACTGAATCACGTCACTTCCAAACCAAATAGGCCCGTACTGAATGAAACGGGTCTGTAATTTTATAAGATAGCGGAAAGTTGGGGGCTTACAGAGTATTGCCACGTACGTAAGTGTCATTGTCACAGTGTGTTTTTTCGACGAGAGGGGAGGGTCGACTGATTCCCGAAAACCTCTACTTGGTAAGCGGGCGGTAGGCCTTATCGGATGGGGGGGGGGGGCCATTTGATAAGGTTTCCCCCACCCAAAAAAGTGGGGAATGTTCCCTCATTCCCCAACCGATGACGTCCATGAGCGTAATTAACATTTTTTCTGATTATCGACTGTGAGCTTGGTAAAAATCAGTTATATTCGTAATTTTGTAGGATTTGCAGTCAGGATGGAATGGAAGTGGGACGTTCTGTCGATTGTTCCGGACTCACAGAACGGCATGGATGAGTCAAAGTTAAGGTGGTATGAACGGCCGGACGGTATGTTTTGTTTTATGTTTTCTGGAGCGATAAGAGCTAGCTTTTTATTCAAATTGTAAGCAAACTCAGTGTCATTTCCTCTCCTTTCATTCTCTGTAGAAGTTTTTCCGTCCAATTTTTCCGGCGGTCGGGGCGGGGGGGTGCCAGCACCCCAGGCCCCACCCCCCCTGGATCCGCGCCTGGTTGATTTTCATGCTCGCGTGTATCTATAAAATCTGATCATTATTGGCATAACTGAATCTTGGCTTGATGATCCTTTCAATGCTGGTGAAGTTTTTCCAACGATCTATTTTTTTCGCAATGATAGAAATCCACATGGCGGTGGGGTTTCTTTAGTATTAGATCTAATCTTAATTTCCTGTTTTGCAGTCTGAAGTTTTTATCTAATGATCTTGAAATTTTATGGGCTGAGTTTAATACAACCTCTGGGTAAATGCTTGTTTGTGTTTATTATAGGCACCTTCACAGAACAAAATATTTGGACTATTTTAATGATAATCTTAGTCAATATCAAGCATCTAATAAATCTTATGATTTTGTTCTCTTGTTGGTGATTTTAACATTCACATTGAATTGGTTAATGAAATGCATGTTTTAAAAGGTTCTCTCCAAAATGTGTTCCTTCTTGATACCATGTATTCAATGGCTTCACTCAGGTTTTAAAGAGCCTACCTTATAGCCTCTTAATGGTATTGACCACTCTTGATTTTGTGTTTTTTCTGATCCTTCTTTTTCACTTCTGTATTCAACTTATAATCTGGCATGGTTGTGATGATGCAGCTGTTTCACTCCTTTGAATACAAGTCCCTATTACGTGTAAGCCCATCCTAAGTCGTGTACGGGGTTTGAATAGGCAGAACTTTGACAAAATGAGCAATCTCTTGTTACGGTTTTTGGGGCAGCTATGTTTTGATACTGATGATGTTGATTCTGTTTGGGATAATGTTGAGCATGTTATTAAGGACATATTGATCACTCTGTACCTAGAAAAATGTTTCCAAGTTCAAGTCCTTGCCATGGATGAATAAGGATATCAGAAAACTCTGTACTAAAAGAGCTACTTTATAAGAGAGCTAAGAAATAATTCTGACGTTGCATGGCAACATTTAAAGACTGTATAATAAGGGTAAGGGCATTAATTAGGAAGAGTCACAGGGACTATACTTATGATAGTTCTGCAAATGCCATTGTAATCCATCAGAGTTTTGGTCTTATGTCGCATCTAAAAGGAAGTGCTCTGAAACACCTCTTTTACCATTATGACGCCCATACTAGTAAATCCTGCTACATTGTGGCTGCTTTTACAGCGTTTTTCTAGTAATTTGATGATGTACAATCCTCTTGATCTTACCTCTTACCTGACACAGCTACTTCTCGTGGTGCACCTCCTCTTTGTTTTTATCTGTTTACAGGGATGAAGTTCTAGAAACTCTGAAAATCTTGATGCTTCCAAATCTCCCGGACTGATAAATTCTTCCAATTTTCTTGAAACTCATGTTTTAATGAGCTTGCTCCTGTCTTGTGTGATTTGTTTAATTTCTTTATACAGAAAGGTGAAGTTCCAAGGCTGGAAAGAAGCTATGTTTTCCTGTTTATAAGGTGGGTGATAACGAAAGATGGTGCAGTAGTTAGCCGTCCTGTCCCCTGACTAGTATTTTGTGCAAGGTTTATGAAAGTTAATTTCTGTTCGTTATGAATCTGTAAATGAACATAATATTTTGTCAGATAACCAGTTGGCTTTTCGCCCTGGGAGAAATTGTTGAGTCAAATGTTTGGTTCATCTTTCATCTTCTTAGCAAATCTCTTGATGATCGTAAATGTAATCTTGTAGATGGTATGTTCTTGGATTTCAGCTCTGCATTTGACAAAGTAGTCCACAACATTTTACTCTCAAAACTTCATTCATTGGGCATCCGAGGTTTTCTTCTTCGTGGATTCAAAACTTTTCTCTTCAGGCGGAGCAGCGGGTTTGTGTTCAAGGTTCCGTTTTAAGAGTGGTGTTCTGTAACCTCGTGTTCCTCAGTGGCTCTGTTCTTGGGTCCTATTTTCTTCTTACTTTTTGTCAATGATTTAACTGATGTTGTTTCTTCTCCTCTCTTTCAGTTTGTAGATGATCACACAATACTTCGTCCTATTTTTTAGTGAAAGTGATCATGATGTTCTTCATAATGATAGTCCACTTTTTAAATGGACTATTCTTAATAATTTGCCTCTCAATCTTCTAAGTGCTCCGTTAGCACATGACTAATCTAGTCTCCTGATTATTGGTGATCTTTATATTATGGGTGAGAGTATACTTGCTGAAGTTAATCACTTTCAATTACTTGGGTGTTACTTGCAGTAGGGATCTTTCCTTTGAATCTCATATAGCTGCAATTTCATGTAAGGTTTCAAAACTGTCTGGCTTCATCATCAGATGCACAAGACATATATGTCTTCTAATTCACTGATGAACCTCTACAAAGCTCTCACCTTGCCCCAAATTATTTACTGTCCATGTGTTTGGGAACCTCATCAAAGGAATCATTTGATTGGTAGAGAAAGTGTCAACAGAAAATTACAAGACTTTTATTCTATATCAATCACCAAGGGCGGGTGCTCGTCCACCTTACTGAGCATACTCTTTGATTTGAATCTAGGCATGCTCGAAGATGCTTTCAAGAATCCAGGCTTGTTCTGGGTTATTAAATCTTACATGTTTGAACCCCTCCTTTCTTTAATTCTTTGATTCAACATAGCTGTTTTGCAAGAGTACTAGGCTTTTGCACCCAATCTGCAAAGGACTTCCTTTTCTTCAATCTAATTTATTGCACTTCCACGTCGTTGGAATGATTCCCATCTTATTTGCGTGCTGTCAATAGTCTTTATAATTTAAAGCAGGCTGTAAATCACACGTTTTAAGTTTACTTAATAAATATTGTTAAAAGTAGTGTTTTTTGTAAATTTTTCTGTCCAGTTTGGAAACAACTCTTTGATATAGACAGGTACTTGTTTGCTCTTCCAATCAGTTTACATTGACTGATTTGTTTTCATTGGCATACATTTGCCGTGCCTATTCTTTTGGTTTCCTAATCAATCTTGCTTGTTGTGCATGTTAACTTGTTTCTCTTTTGGATATGAGAGCACCCCTGTGATCGGGTTTTTATACGAACCCATTTCTCTTATCCAAATTACTTGCTTTTGCTTTGTCATTTGTATTTATTATATATTTATCATATTTATGTTTCTGTATTTTTTGTCAGTATTCAATAATATTATTATTATTATAACGAGGCCAACTCAATCCAACTGGGTAGACATTTCATATAGAATGTCCCACGTACATACAGACTGCCCCAATAAACTATACAATCATCTAAAAATTATAAAAAAATATAAACGTGTATTTTTGCCAGATATTTTGACTTTACTTATTAGCCAAGATCCCTAATCTAAATCCTGCTTTTTAATTCTCAAAATCCAATTTTGATAGACCTAAGCTGAGATACTATCATTGACACAAGGAAAAATACCACTTGGGCCCAGTTTCCCTTAAGTTCAGGTATATGTGTACATCATTGTGGGATTCAACTATTTTCAACAAAGCATATTGTACAGATCAGAGTGAATGTATTATCACGCATTGACTATCATATATTTTTTTTGCAGTGGAAGCACCAGAAATTATCATGTTGTGGGTGACATGAGGGACTCATTCTCAGGGGACAATAATCATGAAATGCATGGAAAATTGTGGAATTTGATGTGCTGAAAATAAATGTACATCTTTCAGTCTGTTATTGGGGACAAATGTGTGGACAACGCTATAATTCCCCCTATTCCCCACTGCTCCAAAGCCGAGGGGGAATATTAGAAGAAAGCTGTTTCCAAATAAGTACCGGATGTTGTGTTCAAAGGTCTCAGTTTACTTTCAAAGGGTGTGTTTTATGGTTCTACCTTCTGCTGAAACCTGGAGTAAAGCTGAGACAACAAACTGCTTGGAATAGATGTTTCCCGATGTTACATGTATTTATAGCAATTGCCATATTTATAAAATTTATAAATTTGTTCTATCACAAGAGCAGCACTTTATACCTACGTGTTATTTTAATTTTCAGAAAAGAATGTCTTGAGGTGATTTTCAAATGGCAACTTTGTTATATCAGATAGCGAAACTGGCCAACAGGTTTTTCAACTGTCTCAGATAGTTAGCCATAACTCCTGAAACCAACCCCCACATTACCCCCACTAAAAATCTCATGAAGCTGGAACACTCCTAACAAGAATCAGTAAAAATCCATTGAGATAATATTAAATTTTTGTTTGTTAGTTTTTTTGGGGACGTCTGTACAAATGGGGTATTGTCATTGCTTCCGTCCTTCGCTACTTAACAACATCACACAGATAATTATCAATACGCCATTATTTTGCTTGGGCAATCAGCATAGTGGTATGTCCCTATGATCACTGATATTCAGAAAGAAATTGAGATGGCATTTTAATTCATTTTCTGCAATGGCAACTTTACAAATTGCCATCACATTAAATTGTACGGATAAGTTTTATTATTTTTATAGTGGGAAATGGTTTATACTTCTGCGAAGTATGTAATCAAAATGAACAATTTTTTCCTTTGATCCCTGGCTATTAATAATCTGGCTGCCGAAAGAAACAAGATACCCATTTACACCAATATAATAATATCACCAATATTATTTTTGTTTTCACACATAAAGCACAGCGGGGTCCGTTCCCGACACTCAGTCACAAATCTACGTGCATTCTATGTCATGCCCGAGTGGACCAATTGTGTCCACAGCACTGTGTAACTGGTGTGATAGGTCTGTATGTAGGACATCCATGAGTTAGTATACACGGGGTTACGCACTAGTTTGGGGAACTGGCCCCAGATTGGTTCAAGAATTAAATGCATTGATGACAAATCTCTGAATAGTGGAAGTCTTATAGCGGAGCGGTCGAGCCTTGAAAAGTGCTCTGTTTTCGAGTTTACCCCACCCCGTACAACAAAACACAACCACCTTTATTTTAAGGATAAATAATACAGATTTACAGAAAATGAAGGTTGTGGTTGAAATATTTGGTGACGGGTGATTTCTATGCCGACAAATGAAATTTGGGCTGGCAAGTTTAGCGAAATATTGAGTTTTTTTTTTTTTTTTAAAAAAAAAAAATTTTTTATTTTTTAAGGTAAATATTACAATCTTATTTTTATGGTATCCTTTTTTGTTATTGATATAGGTTTTATCCTTCTATAGGGTTCAGGTAATAATCGTTGTGGTGACACGTGATAAAAAGGATGCCTTATTTATGGAAAAAGGTGATTTTTGGGCTAAAATTCAAGACCCTTATATATTGTATCAAACAGAAATCTATAAATAAATGTCAGAGTATGATAGGATTGCCTGATGATTAAAATGTGTTTTGGCTAAAAAATTAATAATCTTGATATCTTAAGTTTTTAGCTCAAAACGTGGATTTTTTCCCAAAAAACCCCCTGCCACCACGAGTTTTTTGACCACAACCATCATTTTTTAAAATTATATAATAGTCTTTCCAATAGAAGTGGTTGCGTTTGTTGTACCGAGGGGAGGGGTTGTCGACAGTCCAAACCGCTCCACTATTATACACATACGCACATTTGTGTATCTAGTATACTATTCTACAAGATTGGATCACTTTAGTTTTCCCGAATGCAACTGGCCCTAAAAATTTGCCAATATCAGAGATTTATCATCAAATGTCAATTGCCCCTCAATCTCCCGGTGGGAGCCATATTCCGGGGCTCCATATACGATAACGGAAAAAAGTGTGAAACTATGTTGCGTGATAAGAGTCAACTGAAATCGATTGCCCTATTGTTCACTCATTGTTCCCGTACTATGATTACGCCGCCCCGGACAATGGTTCTTTCTACACCGTGTGAAAGCAGATATAGTCCGTCGGGAGCCACAGTCCGGGGCTCCATAGACTATAACGGATAAAGCGTGAAACTAATGTACGTGAAGAGTCAACTGAATCGAATTGCCCTATTGTTCACCATTGTTTTCCGGACTATGAGTACGCCGGCAATATACTACTTCTACACCGTGTGCACGTTTAGAGACATGCCATCCCATACGCTCAAATACAATGAGCTCCTTGAATTGGCTTGTTCTGTAGTCTGGTATGTCGGCTATCCACATTTCATGGGACAGATTTGTATCAATGACCGGCTCTTAAACCACCTGCTTGGCTCTTTTTTGTATGACCAATAGGCTAGCTTGCTTCAAATTACGAAGCCCAGGTTTTCCAATCCTTGTATAGAGATCAGCGTTCGAAACCCACTATGCGCGGTTCGGCAATCTAAGTACTTTTCATGTCCGCGTAGCGCTTCTTTGTATGATGCCAGAGTTTCCTAAATTTCTTATTTTAAAAACTATATTTTCAAGATCCCCGCTCATTTTTACAAAATTAGGCATAAATGTATGCCCTTTGTGATAAATTTAGACATTTTAAAGTAAAACGTTAAATTAAGCTGTGTTTTTATTTCAATGTTAAATGTAAACGCGATAGTCTTTCATCAGGCCAGAACTTGACTACCACCGATCATCTTTCAATTGTTGGAAGACTAAACATGCTTGTGGCAAAACATAGCGTAAAAAATCAACTGGGTGGCGGCTTCCTTAATCGTCTACGGCTTCGAAAGGTATGCGTGAAAATGGTGTTTTCTTCGCAGGCTACTCCAATTACATGCAACCATCTGGTACGTCATTTTAGATATATTTCATAATTATATGTCCGTATAATTATACCATAAACCCTTAAATTTTGTTTGCAAAATTGCGATTGAAAGTCCTGGTACGTGTTACTATACAAAAATCCTGAAATTATTCCTACTCCAGTAGTCTCCGGGGTTTACTGCGTTGTTTAGTATCGCGATATCGGAGCTTCCCTGGACTGAGTGAGGTCGTTTTTTGGACGTGGCTTCTTGATACCTTTCTTTTAACTGTCGAGGGGGTCGTGCTTTCCGTCGAGCCCTTTAGTAGCCAATACGTTCATGTCAGAAAGTCGTCCGAGCCATAAAACCTACCTCTGTAAAATGAATTTGAAAATACTGGATAATATCAAAGGAATATATCATCAACATTTTCAATATTATCTTCAATCCTATAGGCTTAACAATAGGCACAGCAGTGTGGAAAAATACTAATTCCAAAATAAACAGCACAAAAGATTTGAGTAAAACTATCAAGGAAGAAATGCTTTTAAAATGTAGTATTCATAATATTATTATTCCCTACGTCTTTCGGAACAAGACCACCACACTGACGTCACCGCAAAAAGGTCGGTTGGTTATTTTTTCTTGTGAGTTTTAGGGGGGGATTTCCCCACTAAACACACGGCTGGGTCCGCTCCGTGATTTCTGAAAAGTTTTAAATTGAGTTTTAAGGGACGTTAGTAATATTGCACATAGGATGTGTTTTTGGCGGACAGCCGTCCATACGTTTCTCAAGCAATTCCGTGACCGTGTTGTAGGGGACTGGGTTTTGATATGAAGTCCCCCGTGGAAATTTCTGATTAAAGCATCACAATTTTAACACCTTACGTAGGTCCCGAGAAGAAAAATTGATGGATAATTCCCAGGGGTGGCAGATATGGCAGCCATCTTGATTTCAATGGCTGCCATGTTGGTATATTTTTGCAAATCCTCACTCGAGTTGTGAATGTGTGGGCTTGGAAGCTTAAAAAAGTTTGTTTTTGGTGCCGGACACTCGTATGTAAATACCCACAAGTCTGGAACGCTCAGCTAGATTAGAGATTGACTTAAGACATTCATTTGTTTTTTTCAAAGGCTGCCAATTACCATGTTTATTGTACATTTGCAACAGTAAATTCAGCGTGATTTTCTTACCCAATGTAAATCTTGTGTCACGCTCGATTTGACTAGTCAAGGTGTATATCAAGACGTTTTGGATTGTTCAGAGTAAATAGTATCTTCAAATCCATTTTGTATAGTTTTTATTTGCAAAATGCCTGCCATTATGACACACTGTATGCTAGACCTGAATGCATTGGCATTAGCTTCCACGAGTCAGTGATAGTAGCAGGGTCAGGCAGTATTTTACTCGTACATCTAGTACCGGTGTAGAAGTTTTTTATAGGTCTGCCTGACTGCATAGTCCACCTACCACGGTAAAGACTTATGGGCACTTGATTCAGTGACCTTCACTCATTATTGCTTTGTCGTACATGGAGCCCGGACTTTATCGCCTTTTACATCGGTACTATCGGTGTAAAAGGCCGGCTCCACACAACCAGAATAAAGCGTGAAACTAATTGTGGCCTGAAGAGTCAACTGAGGCTATGTTATTTTTCTTCCCGTTGTAGGTGGAGTATGAGTCCAGATGACTATTATCTCCTGCCACACGCCAATGCTTTCATTCACGCTTGCAATTTAATGCTTGGGCCACTGATCTCTGTGACGGCACGACTCGAGAAAGATAAATGCAACATGGTATCCACTATCCTTGTTCATAACTGTACATTGTCCGAGGAACTGGTAGAGTGGAGAGAATGCATTCTACTTACAACATTACTAACCATCGTTGTAAACCTTGTAACGAAGATAACAAAAACACTGTCCTAATATGTACTAGAAAACCCATTATTACACCACTGTAGAACTTTAGTACAGTCCTATTTTGTAATGAGTCCATTTAGTCCAAATGTGGATTAGTCCATTTTGTATGAGTTCTTTAAAAGTGATCACAAAAAAAATATAGGGAAGGTGTTTAATTATTAGAGTCCAACGAATGTTAATTTATCAAGAACAAGCGCACTATTCATTTGCACGAGTCCTACATGATAGCAGATCAGATGAGGTAGATTTGCCCGTAAAACAATACAGCGAGCATATATTAAAAGTGCACTGCGGGGTTGTTTAATTAGTAATGAGTCCCGCAAATATTGATGTATCAAGAGCAATTTTCCACTTTGTGTAATCATGTTTTACACATGTTAAAAATTTTCTATGACCGTCGTCATCAACTTTTATGATGCACTGTTAAACATGACATAAAGAACGTCGTTTCAACATCAGCTTGGACTCACAGCAGGTAAAATGACCTTTTTGAACAGTATTTGCTCTGTTAGTATAGACCTAAAGGTATACGAAACTTATTAACGAAAAGATATGACGCTTAAACTGGTAGCTTGACCCTTGTAAAAATCTCAATATTATCCAGCATGGGGGGGTGGGGGGGGTTTGATGACTAATTCTAGGGACATGTATAGAACGTAAATGAATTGCTTAACGTAAATTCAAACAATCTCCCAATTGTATTCCCCTGTAGATCTTGCCAATGTTTCTGTAATTATTTTGTCGGCAAGTCAACAAGATTAGGCGTGATCTAAATGTGATTGTTTCGCAACAATATAACCCTACCATATGTTTCAATTACCAGTCTGATCCTCTTGCCACTTAATTTCAACCTATTACTGAGAAGATCTGCGAGAGATAATTTGAGTGCCCTTCAAAGAGCTGTTCCCTTGATCCGATGCCCACCTGCTGATTAAGCAACACCTCATATCTTATTACCCTTGCTAAATTGTAAACATTCTCCTTTTCTCGTGTACTTTTTTTCCCACTGGGCTTCGCAAAGCCATCACTACTCCAATTTTGAAGAAACCCTCTCTCGACAAATTCAGTTGGCCAATTACCGGCCTGTATTTAATTTACCCTTTGTTGGAAGCTGATTGAGAATGTGGTATCACTCAGGTATCAATTTATCTCAATACAATTGATTTAATTGTCGGATCCTTTTCAGTCAGCTTGGCCTTGGCTAGGTCGTAGCACATAGACTGCACTCACCTGTGTTCCAAAACGATATCCTGAGGGCAAGTGATAACCATCAGCCGTTTGTCCTCTGATGTTAGCTTTCTCAGCGTCTTCTGATACGTGGATCCTGTGATCCTTTTTGGAACGGCTTGTTGGTGACTTGTCTGACAGGTTATGCCAAAATGGTTCCAAAACTAACCTTGAGTGTAAGGACTTGCAAAGTTGACATATGTGGGGATTTCTGATTATAAAGACCTCCTCTATGGAGTCCCCCAGAGCTCTGTTGTTGGACCCCTGGCTTTTACATATTATACTCGTAGAGTTGGCCAGATTATCAATGACCAGCATCTCAAATACCACATCTATGCTGAATAATGATGTTCAGATCTACCGAACTGTCATGGGGATGCTGTTTGTGCTTTATTTAAATTATCCGAATGTGTGATTGATCTTCGGTCTTGGATGCTTAAAAATAGATTGAAAATAAATGAAGCCAAAACTTTTTTTGTCGCTTCCTCTTCTCACCATTACAACTCTAGTGGGGTAGTGATTTCGAATTTTGTAGATGTTTCCCAAATTGTTCCACAGAATAGGACCAGATATTCGCACGGATTGATCAGTGAAAACTTTCTTATTTCTCGTAAGATTGTAATTGTTGATATTTCTTGTGCCATACTTGTGAATGTCAAACCGTTTGCTAAAATAGTAGTTAAGTCAAAATCCTCAATTCTGTGACTAACCTTTGGCAAGTAAGGTTTGACGATTGATTTGACTTCAAATGACATTTTAGAAGGTTTTTAGCCCACATGTCCCTCTGGAAAATGCCGGCAATTTCCACAGGAGGGGGGGGTAATGTTTCTACAGGGGTAAATTTTAAATAACGGTCCAAATAACGTTTAGTATAGCTCAAATTGTTCGTGTGATAACAAAGAGTAAAAAAAGTCTATGGTGACCTGTTTGTAAAATGCATCGTTATGGAGATATACAGCAAAATTGGCTAAAGGTCAAATGTTTATTCAGCAAAGGTCAAGGTCTTATACTGGTTTGATTGAGTTTAAAAGTATCTTTAAAAATTTATAATTACATTGATTTAAAGTATGTTGGGTATATTTGCCCTCTTGACATCTTCTCGTTGTTACAGGGAGGGGGCGCTTTCCCCACACACTTCAATGGGGGACAAAATTCCAGATGCTACAAGTGTAGGGATACCCTACATAATTTAATTCAATGTAATTTTATCAATTTTTTAAGATATTTTTAAACTCAATCAAACCAGTATAAGACCTTGACATTTGCTGAATAAACATTTGACCTTTAGCCTATTTTGCCGTATATCTCCATAACGATGCATTTTACAGACAGCTCACAGCTAGCTCACCATAGACTTTTTTACTCCTTGTTACCACACCGGCAATTTGAGCTATACTAAACGTTATTTGGACCATTATTTAAAATTTACCCCTGTAGAGACTTTATCCCCCTCCTGTGGAAATTGCCGACATTTTCCAGAGGGACATGTTGGCTAAAAACCTTCTAAAATGTCCTTTCAAGTCAAATCAATCGTCAAACCTTACTTGCCAAAGATTAGTCACGGAATTGAGGATTTTGACTTAACTATAGCTGTTAAATGTACTCGGCAATTTGTTAATGGAATATTTGTACATAAATATACCAAGCTCTAGTTTATATATCTCCTATATTTAAGACGTTATATCTGGTAATTAAGGATGTACTATGGCTTCTGTAATGGCTATTTGATATTGTCCTCACTGCCCATTTTTGAAGCTTTATTAATATATCTAGGTACGTTTTACAAGTGTTCCCCCATACTAAGATTCCATAATTTATATAAGGCAAAATTAGAGTATAGTATGGATAGTAAAGTATACATTCCGGTATAAAATGTTTTAATTTGTTTAAAACACCAATGTTTCTTGAGATTGTTTTGGATAGATTATCAATATGACATTTCCAAGTAAGGTTTTCATCTATCAATACACCAAGAAATTGTGTATACTTTACTCTTTCAAGATCTGTGTTATCCAATGTTATTTTGTTTTCATTGTCATTACCAGTAGATTCATTCCTCGAAGTGAGTTTCGGTGTATCCAATACCATGTAATTTGTTTTACTGGCGTTTACTGATAATTTATTGGCTTTGAACCAGTTGCTTACTTCTCTTTGTTCTTTATTTAGAAACTCAGTCTTGCTGGCAATGTCTTTGTGCGAATACAATATTGTGGTGTCGTCAGCAAACAAATGAAATCTAATACAGATGAAGTGTTACAAATATCGGTAATATAGATTATAAATAGCAATGGGCCTAATATTGAACCCTGAGTTACACCACAAATAATATTTCTTAGTTCAGATTCACATACTGTTTTGTATTACTTAAGTAGTTTGAAAACCAGGTGTAAACAACTCCACGAAACCCATAATGTTCTAGTTTATGTAGTAATATCTTATGATTGATGGTGTCAAATGCTTTGGATAAATCCAAAAATATTCCAATTGTAGATTCATTATTTTCTACTGCTTTGGTAATTTTATCAACCAGTTGAATAATTGCCATGTATGTGGAGTGGTTTGCTCGGAAACCAAACTGTTTTTCATTTAGTATTTTATGACTGTCTATAAAATCCATACACCTATTAAAGACTAATCGTTCAAGTATTTTTGAAAAACACGGTAAAACTGACACAGGGCGGTAATTGGAAAACATTTCGGCATCATCTTTTTTTTTATAAATTGGTGTAACTCTCGCAACTTTAAGTTTTTCCGGGACAACACCAGTCAATCAAAAACGCATCCAATGCACTACTATTGCAACCATTCCCCGTATACAGATCACTGATACATTGTTATAAAGCAAAGAGTGATTATTTTTAACACTGTAAGGACCGGCGAAGCGTATCTTTCTTTTTGTACTCAGCCTTCATCATACTACATTGTACATTCAGTCATACATTAAATTAACATTGATGCATGAAAAAATACAAAATTACTAACCACTCTGCCACGTGCATTATTGTATAATTCGAAAAACAAATACAATTTGTAACCAGGATGGAATGCAGTTGTATTTGCCAATTTAAAACAGCTGGTGGAAGGCTTTAAAGGTGAACCGAGAGATTTTGAGGCACCCCAATATTGTGTCATAATAGTAATTTCATATAGATTAGACACTCAATAGATTTCTTACCTTGTATTTGGCTACAGAAATGTCTTAAAAGAGAGGTAAAGGGTGATCTTGATTTGCTTATAATTATTTCAATAAAATGTAGGCTGAATATCATATTTGCTCCTATACAAAATTAGAAACTTCACAATTTTTGTGCCAAAGAAACATTTCTCAGCTTAATCCTTTCAGATGGGGATTTTTTTTAAATGGAAAGCTATACATCAGGCCAAAAATCAGTACTTTCGATTTTTTAGAGACATCTGATATGTGAAATCTCTTGTTGCACCTTTAATAAATACAACGAAATGTCCACATATTCTTTTGATTTCAGGAAAAATAATAAAGATGAATCCCGCCATTCTCTGTAATTATCCCAGATGTTCCGATCAAGATATAATTATGGCAGTGACCTTGCCTATTGAGAGGGAAATTGACAGAATGATATTAAAGTTAAGGTGAATATTATACACTACAAAGTTGGATATTAGATACAAAATTATTTATGTGGCAAATTGCAAAGATAACCACTCTTAATAAAATTCGTCGTAATCCGCCAGCCATTTTGTATTTTGGTGGCCATTTTGTTGCATTTCAGACCATACGGTATGTTTAATACGATGAAACCACCAAGAAATGTGATAAGTAAACTACAGAGATATTTTAAATATAACTAATATGATTTTGGCGGTCACTTTGGTGGCCATCTTGGATTTAAGAACAAATCATATGCAGTGCCCCCACTAAGTACAACGGTCTTAGGCCGAGGAAGGCGGAATCATCGAAAAACCTCTCACAGAAGAAAAACAGGGAGCAGTATAAATCCGAAACATTTACCAGCCAATTTTGATTTTTGCTGTCATCTTGGATTTGACGCCAAAATATAGGTGGTCCAGAGCTAAATTCAAAGGTTCAGGATGACAGACCTATTGTAAATACATTTATATTAAATGTAAATGTAAAAAGTTAGTATACATCTAATTTATGTTCTTTAAGATGCCTTTTCGAATTTAGGCAGCCATTTTGAACTGTGGCATAATCAGAGTGGGCCCCAAAGCTAATTCCAAATGGGCAAGTTTCAGTATGATGAAACCGCTGAGAAAACCTCTACAGGTAAAAATTGTCATTTTTCCTAGCCTGAGACCTATCTATTGCGGAAATCAAGTCTGGATACGTACTCAATTTCCATGTCAAACAGCATAAAAGTTGTTTAAAAGTAATCACGTGAATTCTTTCGTGACTCCAACAGAGGCGTCCATCTGCCATTGACGGTATCTCATTTCTGTCCATACAACCACTCCGATTCTCTATCTTAAACATCTACAGTAGACACTTACAAATACGTACAATTTAATTAGCGGCTATTTGAAGCCATTTTTTTTTTTTTTTTTTTTTTTTTGCATTTCCCAAGTTATCGTAGCCAGCTCTTTTAATCGGTCATATTTAGGAAACACGACAATCAAATGAAATGTTGTTTTCACTCTTTGATTTTGGGGAATAACATCTGTTAAAAAACACTGCACACTGCTTCGACATTAATTACGTAACGTAGTTCAGATCTACCGGTACGATTTGAAATCAATTTGTGATTATACATGTACATTTTTTTCTGCATTTTGCAATACTTTTGGCCAGTATGTGTATAAGAACGAAAGAGTATACGCCAAAGAAAACGACGCATATACTAAAGGTAAAAACATCTAGTCGTTGCATTCAATATTATAAAATCAAAATGACAATTTCATTGAAACAAGATAAAATACAAGACAGCATGTAGTGAAACGTTGTAAAATGATTTCGAATTATTTCCAGGCATAATAAAGTTTGTCTCAACGTCTAGTTATTGATCGCAGCTGGATACATTGCATTCATCAATTCCCATGTTGTTTTACTGATTTATATATTCATGTAGTAAACCAGGCCAACGGACACATAGTTGACTACCACTTCCAACCGAATGTAATTTGAGTACGTTTCATGCCATATACATGTATAATTTAGTTAATTAACGTTAAGAAATCTGGTTATACTTAAGCGTTTAAAAAAAAGTTTTTCATTTGTACGGAACATTAATCTAAGTTAATCTACTTATACTAGTATTTGCAGATTTTGCACATGGAATGAAATTTAAATGATAAACCCCTCAGTTAACTTTTAAAGAATATTATGTGATTTGGCATGGCAAGCTTCCTGATCTTTTCTCAAATTTAAACTCTTGCTATTGGATATGGTAGGATTACCTGTCCATGTACCGCGTGTTAAAAAATAAGCTCTGAACGGCTTGATCTGTTGATTGTCTCCTAATGATTTACTTTATTTAAAAGAAGTCTTCAGATTGTTTTACGTATACCCAGACGCTGCATTCACTAATGTAACAAGAAAATTAAAACAAATTAATTGAAATAGGTTCAAATACAAGGCATTTAACAAAACGTGGTAAAGTGATTTCGGATGAATTCCGAACATATCCAGTTATTTTCACTCAAGCACATGCAACGTTCAACCTATTCTGTTGTTGACACTTGCATGTTACAAGGATAAGGTGTAACACATTTTGTTAAACTTATATCTTTCAGCATGCAACGGGCGCTCTGCTTTGTTCATCTATAAAAAAAAAAAAGAAGAGCATTTTCGGTAGTAAAGCCCATAATATACTTCCAGTCGCATCGAGCGATTTCTGCACGTGGGCATGCGTAACACTTGATCTTGGGTCAAAATCCGGTATTGCGCACGCCAGTCACTTGCCGCGACTGGAAGTATATCATTGGCTTAAGCACGGCTCTTTTCAGAGCCAGCAGTTAGGCAAAGGGAGGGCGCCCTAAATGATTGTGTATTGAAGAAATCTGACCTACTCCCGTTGGTGG
This sequence comes from Ophioderma brevispina, assembly GCA_023653785.1. Taxonomy (NCBI): domain Eukaryota; kingdom Metazoa; phylum Echinodermata; class Ophiuroidea; order Amphilepidida; family Ophiodermatidae; genus Ophioderma; species Ophioderma brevispina. The sequence goes on from JAMKCH010000649.1 coordinate 89,291, forward strand.
ATTCCTTGACAGTATTAAACTTGTGCTTACCAATTATTGTTTATTCAACGCTTTAAGCAATGCGTATTCACGACTTAGTGCCAAAATGCGTTGCTTCAATACTTTGAGCAAAATATCAACGCATTAAAACAAGCTTTCAATTGGTTAAAACTCAACGCATTGAAAATAAACAAGCTTTCTGTTGATCAAAATCCCAATGCAGTGGGCAAAAACAATTGAACGCGTTGAGCAAAACAAAAGAAAAAACATATTACGTTGAAGCAACGCGTTTTGAGACTTACGTATGTCTGACACCTGCGAAGAAACTTAGAGAATAAAGGTATGATTTTGGGAACCGGTACTCTCTTTACAACGAATTGAACCAAGGCGATACCATTATTTTAAGTGGAAGAACGAGGCCGGAGGCCGAGTTCTTCCACGCAAAAATAATGGTATCGCCTTGGGTTCAATTCGTCGTAAAGAGAGTACCTGTTCCCAAAATCATATTTATTCTCATTCTTAAACAGCTTTATCATTTAAGGTCATCTTTAACCCAATTTCGCGATGCTTTACGGCTTAAACACAACAAGAAAGGACTGCCATCACCCAGTGAAAACAATCGAATAACCCGCTGAACGCAACGATCATACGCAACGAGTCGCAACGTTGGCAGGCGCGCGAGAAAGTAGCAAAACGCGGTATGACGCGAGCGCTTCAACCTAAAAATAACTTCAATACGCAGCGCGTACTACCTGGGTTCAATTAAACGAATTGAACCCGGGCATCAGCCAATGAAATTGCTTACATTTCCACAGCTGTTTAAGAATGTCAGATTACGTTTGTTCGATCAATATGTAAATTGAAATTCTACATTCCATGTGCAAGTACAGGGCTCACGTACCATTTCTAAAAGTTAAGAGGTTTATGTTTCGTTAAATAAATTGACCCACTTTTTATAATTGATCCCTTATAATCCAAAATGGCCGCCGAACGGACTCCTTGGGACAATATTGATTTGGTAACATTAGAAGTCTTGAAGATGTCGTTCTACTAAAAATCATGTTAGAATTTATCTTAAGGGGTGGTGTATGGGAACTCATGTAATCTTCTAGACAACATAGAACGCCCAAGACTCCATTGTGTTTTGACTTCTTTTCTTGATAATCGTTTCAAGGTACTCATAATAGTGATATCTCCAGTTAAGCACCGCCAAATTTTCCTGTACAGTGCATGACTCTTTCTGGAAAATATGTAAGGACCAAAATGTAAATAAGGATAGAATTACGAAAAGGTTGAAGCTCGTTTGCATGTGAGTACCAATCATAAATTAAATATAGACTTCCTAAAATAGCCAATGTAACTAGAATTTAGCACCCCGGAACAGGACACAGAACGGTATTGAACCTCCTTCCACATTCTTGAAAGAATGCGCGCGAAACTTTACACAAATTACCACGAATTTGGCCATTTAATTAGTTGAATTTCGGTCTTAAGTTGGTCATTCAAATCAATATTTATTGTTGATTTGAAAGGCACCGAAACGCCACTTTTACCACCTGAAGGGGACGCAGAATCGATCTGGAAACACGCGGTAAGTATAAATGCGTGGCCAAGCTTGGTTAGCTATTGAAGGGATTGTGTTTCACGAGAGAAAACGGCCACGGATTGAATGATATCCAGATAATACACATGTGACTGCACCTTAATCCGTCGGCCCAAAAAAATTGGCGTTTGGAAACAATTAGCTTGGCATTCAATACGTAGGTCGATGCGTTCGTTGCGTATGATGCTTTAGCAGGGGATTTCTTGGGGTTGTGGTGTAAAGAAGTTGCTCTTCCGGATTAAAATTGTGAATGTTTTGCACACAATAGTAGAGGGACTTGGTTTGATATGAAAGTCCCGTTGGGATTTTAATAGTTTAAGCATCACACCTATTTAGGACACCTTAAAAGTAGTCCAGAGAACAAGAAAATGTTGGATGGAGAATTGGACAGGGGGTGGCAGATGGCGGCCAATCTTGAGTGTGGTGGGTGTGTGTGGTGTGTGGGCGGCGTGCGCGCGAGCGCGAGCGTGCGCGCGAGTGTGTGTGTTTGTGTGTTTACTTTTTGAAATATAAGCTTTTGTGTGTATGTGTAAGTGTAGGTGTGTGTGTCTAGCTTTCTGTGCGTTGTGTAGTGTCTGTGGAGTTGGGAGCACTGCCACCCTGTGGTGCAGTGCTTTTTGTGCTTTCAGTGCTCTTGGCTGCTCATCAGATCTCATTTTTATGTTTGTGTTTCGATGGGGCAATATACCCGGCCAGAGCAGTCAGATGGATCTCGATCTCGTATCCAGTTTGCTTCTACACGGCAACGGCCAACTTAGATCCAGATCGGCAACGCGTACATGGTGTGTACACGCTTGGTTAGTGTTCGCTGCACCGTTTAGGTTACGCGTATAGTATTTCCTCGATCAACTAAGGTTACACGTAGCATACGTACACTTTCCGCTTCGAAAGGGCGCTGTTACTTTCGCACTCACTGCGCCGCGGTAGAGTTCTTAAACGGTTCTCCCCATGATCTGGACCCCTGGAAATCTGGATCTGGATCCGGATCATGCGATCTGATCTTGATCTGCAAAGGTCACATGTAGTTGCCCCTATTTTGTTGTTGAATTGCCAGTGAATAATATAGAATAAAAAAATAAATTGGTGCCCAATTACCAGTTTATGTACATTTCACCCGTAATTTCAGTGGTGAGTTTCATACAAATTTAATTTTGGTGTGGCAGTCTCCATGTCAAGATGTTATACCGATGTTTGGAGTTGTTGAGAGTTAAGCTTGTAAATTAGTCAAATCATCTGTGTATAATTTGTATTTAAAATGGCTGCCATGATGACACTGTAAGTCATTTTTGGTATAATTTTTTGCTGGCCTCCAGAGAGGCCAGCTTAGAGATCAGATTGGAAAATGACCTTTGGGACACGTAGCTACGAAAAATATTTTTACAATAACAGCAGGTCAAAGTAGGCACTGAAAATTCATTAAACAAACCATTGATGTAATCAGTTTTATTTGCTAATTTCATTCACATAGTTATGGGTTAAAACTGTTATTTATTACATTAATAGCTTTTTCCTATTTATGATTATCAGGGGTGAGGGGTGACGCCCGATGTTCGATACTAATGAGTTGGGATTGAGGAACGGTATTATTCCAAACTTAGTCTCATGCTCATGTATTTTGGGGTCCTACCACGCCTATAGACTCCACGAGTTCCGAGCAAGAAACGTATACAAACGCACACGAGAATACCGTGCCATTGCAAACAACGTATACCCCGACGTATTGACAGGACATGGCCCATTATGGAACAATCATTTGAATCAGATTTCCTTTCAAAACCTGATTTTTCATAGATGATCGCATCTTTTCGTGTAGTTAACGAGTAGGATTCGTTTTATGGGTGTGGCTTTTTTGCAGTAAACCGTTTTCGCACAGTTATGACTGAAAAAATGACCGTATATTTATCGCCAGCCTTTAAACCCATATAATCTATAAACATAGTTTACTGGGTATTTTATATTAAGTGCTAATTTTAATAACAGGCTGCCAAATAAATCCGACCTCTCCTCTGGTAATTATATTATTCATAATTAATTATTCTTCCGTATGAATGAGCAAGACACATATATAAAGGGAGTTTTTTGGCTCCATTTGTTGTCGGGAAATCCGTGTATTTTTTGCTGTACGCATTCAGGAGCTTATTTAACCTATCACCCATCAAGAAATCAAAGAACAATGACAGACAAACAACTTACTTCACAGCTGATATACAGCAAGATTGTGACAATTACAATACATACTGGTGCTTCACATTGCAGATTCCTTCTATGTTTTTTTTCACAGAAACACTCAATAAATCAGGAAAACCCGACTTCTTCACTTGTGTTTTCTTTTGTCTACATCACCTTCCCCACCCCCCCCAACACCTTTCCTGGCCTATAATATGCACAAGTTTCTTCCAATCTCATACCACAGCAACCTGCATCGGAGGTCAGCATAGTTTTTTTCCAAATACCTTTTAAGGGGATGGCCCGATTTAAGGATATGAATTTTTTCATCTGATAGTTTTCCTTAAACCCAAAAAAACCCCATCTGTAAAGTTTTGCGCCGATGTTTCAATCCGTTTTGCTGTGAGAGCTAAAAACGTGATTTTGTAAGCCCTATAGAGTACTCTGTGTAAAATTTATATTGGGTCGACCAAAATGGTGCACATTTTCGCTCATAACTTCCAAACCAAATATCCTTTTGCCCTATGATTTCACAGGGTAAAATGAGAATAATAGTCGCTTTCCTTCTGATACGAAAATTTTGACCACTCCGGTACAATCCGGGGCTTCTGGGGACGAGGTTATTAGCGATCGGGCCATGGACCTTTAAATAACAGTTATTCATAGGGCATTTATGCTAAACCTGAATGCTATTGTGCATTTAGCTTCCACGAGTTAGTGATATCAACCCGGTCAGGCAGGTATTTTACTCGTACATCTAAGTGCCGGTGTGAAAGCAGATAGTCCGGTGGGACTCATAGTCCGGGGCTCCATAGACGATAACGGAATAAAGCGTGAACTAATGTTGCGTAAAGAGTCAACTGAATCGATTGCCCTATTGTTCACCATTGTTCCCGGACTATGAGTACGCCGGACAATGGTTACTTCTACACCGGTGTAAAGTTTTTTATAGTCCGCCGGACTCATAGTCCACCTACAACGGTAAAGAATAGGGCACTTGATTCAGTTGACTCTTCACACATTTTTCATTGCCGCCTATGGAGCCTGGATTATATCTCCTTTTACATTGGTGTAAAACAGAATAAAGCGTGGAACTAATGTGGTCAGGAGAGTTAAATGAGGCATATTCTTCACCGTTGTAGGTGGAGTATGAGTCCAGATGAATTATCAAGAACAAGCGCACTATAATTCAATTACATGAGTCCTATATCATAGCAGATCAGATGAGCAGATGTTGCCCATAAAACAATCAGCGAGCATAATTACACGTTTTAAAAGTGCACTGTACTGCGGGGTTGTTATTGGTATGAGTCCCACAAATATTGATGTATCAAGAGCAAGTTCACCGTCATTCCGCTTTGTGTGAATTCTATGTTTTACCACATTATTAAATTTTTCTAGCACTGTCGTCATCGTCAACTTTTATGATGCACTGTTAAAAATGACCATAAAAAACGTCGTTTTAACTGGCAGCTGGGACTCACAGTAGTTAAAATGACATTTTTGTACAGTTATTTGCCATTGTTAATGTCCACCTGCTAGTTAAAACGATGTTTTACGGTAATTTTTAAGAGTGTCGGCATTGGTTAGGTCCACTCTTTCTGCATCCTTGCATTCATCAGACTCGATGAAGCATCCACAAAGATCTGTACAAAATAGCCCTTTCTTTCCACATTTGCACAAGTTATTGGCACATCAAACTTGCCACAATCACACTTCACCAAATGAAATTAACTGCATCTGGAAAAGGAGGCAAAGATGTCATCACAGGCTTGAATTTGCTATTCACCAAATCCTACCCGTAAGTAATTGGGCTGGGGTAACTCCGGATTTGGTACACTCTCATGTACCAAAACATTGAGTGGTAGTGGGCTCGCATGGTAGCTGGTAAAAGTGCAGCTCTAGTCGGAGGCCGACCGACCGACACTCTAATTGTGCCTGTTTCTTGTCTTGTAAATCCACACATCGAGAATTTGAAATAGGTCTCACCAACATCCAAGAAGCACACATAAAACTCATTCTCCATAGTCTAAATGTACACAATAAATTATGCCACATACTGTAAGATTATTCACCATACTGGACCATTCTGCGCCACCCAACCTGCATTTGACATGTTTTGTCGCAGGAGTATACAAGAAGACCACATGCCCTATTTACAATGCTTATGGATGTTCAGAAGGCCGCATTTCTTCCGGTTTTCCATGCAATTCTGGGCAATGGGAGATTTGCTGGCAAGGGGAAAGCCCCAGGCACGTTTTGGACGGACTTGAAAGAATGGCTCGGATGATGACAAGGTAAATGCCCTTTCACAACTTGGAGTGGCAGAAACACCATATGAAGGAATCCTATTGCGGCCATCAAAACATTTGTGTGTCAGTGTACTTACCTTCGACGGAAAACCAAGGTAGCAGATGCAAACTGGTATGTTTTGGATGCTGACGAGACCTATTTCTTGATGTGAAGATTTTCTGGTCAGTCAAGTAACAACAAGGCAAGTAACAGGCACAATCGTATGCCTCCTACCAGAGCAGCACATTTTACTAGATACCATGCGAAACCACTACGGCGAGGATTAGGTACAAGACATCGTATTCTAATCCGAGTTTTGACCACCCAATTACTACAGATGGGACTTAGTGGATTGACAATTCAAGCCAGTGATGACCAATATTTGCCTCTGCTCGCGCTCCAGATGCAATAATTCATTTGGTGATATGTGATTTGTCACCAAGTCTTGGACTATGAAACGTACAGAATTACTGGATGATTCCCCATCGAGTCTGATTAATTCAAGAAATGTGGACCTAAACCCAATGTCCCATCTGGCAGATGAAGATGAAAACATGTGATTTAGAACCTTAACATTGTGGTAAAAAAAGATATAAACACAAAGTGGATTTTGATGGTGGGCTTGCTCTTGATAATCCATATTGTGGGTTCCATACCAATTAAACCAACTCCAAAGTTGCACTTTTAAAGAAGTTTAAAATATGCTACTGTGTTTTGCGGGCACTCTGCCTATCGGTCTGTTCTGATATTGATTGTGCAAAGTTAATTACAATAGTGAGATTGTGTTGATAAATATATTGTGGGAATTCATACCAATTAAATCTACACAGTGACAGGGTAAAGATCTCATACCAAATAGAGCACTCCATACGCTCCAGCTCGAATACAACACTTCATGGACTTACCCTACAGGAAGCTTTCAATGTACTCTTACAAACTAGACTGGGCTTCTACAGTCAACAGTGATGTGATTATCAGTGGTTCTATGTAAATGTTTTTTGTTATCTTGGTTGTTTAGCCCTTGTCTTACCAAGGGGTGGCACCCCTTTTAACTTTCCTCCGGTGCGTTAAAGACACTGTCAGTGATTTGAAAAAATATTGAAATTTGCAGGAATAGGCCTTTTCAAATGAAAGGATAAGTCTGGTAAATTCTCATAAGTTACCTTTTACGCTTGTAGAATTACAGAACAGGAAGAACCGGCATTTGGGGGGTGTTGTTCCAAGATAAGATTCTCCATTCAATTACGTTTTTGTAGTAAGTGTCCTGCGACATCAGTGACTAAAATCTCTGATCGTCTGTTCCTTTTCGTTGCTTCTGGGTCCTTATAATTTGCAGGTTTGTTAGTAATAACCTGGTACTTGTTACGTACATGCAAAAATTCGAATTTTTGATGATTTTTTTTCGATTTGCTGATTTAGCAACTCACTGATAGTGTCTACAACGACCAAAAGCCTTCGTAAATGCTTCCCGGTACTGTCTTCTCATTCCTTGTGTACTTTTTCCATTTTTTTTTTTCCAACACATTCACACCCTCTCAGGGGCCCTTTTTGGTAAAAGGTAGCACCTTCAGGTGATTAGGGTATGCCGTCCCAAAGGCATAGGTGTGGCCACCTAAATAATTTATGTATACTTTTAATGGTACAATATTCTGATTAGTATAGCTCTACAACTCTACACTGTTAGAACAAAATTAATCAAGTTGTTTAAAATTTTAAACAAACACTGTTTACCCTGGTCATCGCTCAACCTTGTTTAAAAATTAAGCAACTTGTTTAAAAATTAAACAACTTGTTTAAAAATTAAACAACTTGTTTAAAAGTTTAAGCATCAGTTGTTTAAATTTTTTAAACAAGTTGTTTAATTTGAATTTTAAACAAGGTTGTGCAATGACCATGGTAACCAGCAGTTGGTTAAAGATGCGAGTTGTTTAAAAAATTGTTTAAAACTTATACAACCTTGTTTAAGACAGCATGTTATAACAACAAACTAACAATGTTGTTTAAAACTTAAACAACAGCACTTTTAAACAACCCTCTTTTTAAAACAGCAAAATTTTAAACAGTGTTCTAACAGTGTAATGTTCTTTAAACTAGTTCATTTGCTAAAGTTTACAAATAGCTAAACCACCCGCATGAAAATAAAAAATCCTACCTCTTATAGTGCAAAATGGATTTCAATCGCCTATTTTTTTGTGGAATATGACAATTTTGCCGACTCGCATAGTTTATGACATCATTATGATGCCATTCTTGGTTTGTTCTTACTTATTTTGGTATCAATGGAAAGAAGAGGACCATAGTAACCCACTGGTATCAAAATCATAAGAATGGGAGTGGCAACCACCCCTTGGTAAACCGTGTTACCAAAAAAATATTGGTAAGATAGGGGTAACAAAGTTTAATCTGATGTTTAGTACTGTTATATGTAGAATTTGTTTGCTCTCATCGCCACTCGACCCGATCAGAGCTACTAGCATTCCGTTCTAGCAGAAATATCCTAGGAATAACTTATATTGCAAGATATTACACCCAAAAAATGACTTTTACAATGTCATAATGGCTGCCATTTTGAAATACAAATTATGCAAGATGGATTGAAAGAATCACTTTTTACTCTTACCAAATCAGAAACATCTTTATATACATCTTGACTAGTTAAATGGAGACTATGCCACCATAATTAAATTTGTATGAAACTCACCACTGAAATTGCTGAAAATGTACAATAACATGGTAATTGGTGGCCATTTTGAAAAACAAGATGGCTGCCTCTTCTAATCTAGCTATATACTTTCCAGAGACTTGTAGGTGTTTAACATACAAGTTGTGGCACCAAAATTAGCTTCCTAGCGCATTCACAACTCGAGTTATGATTTGAAAATATACCAAAATGGCAGCCATTTTTAAAACCAAGATGGCCGAAATCTGCCACCCCTGGGAATTCTCTATCAAACATGTTCTTGTTCTCTGGGACCTACTTAAGGTATCTAAATAGGTGTAATGCTGTAATCATTGAAATCCCATGGGATTCCATAGTCCCCTTAACTACAAGTACTTTAGGCATTGATAATCCATAAAATTGATGGAAGCACTTAATAATTATAATGGACCCCAGCTTGGGTTTCAAGTTTATACAGGGGTCACAATTTTAAAATGCTCCAACCATGTTGAAAAGCACATGACACTCTTTCTCAGATTACAAGGATTCTAAAATTGCATGGTTTGCACTATCTATGGCTTATAGTTTCGGAGTTATGTGGTAAAAACTGTAAAAATGGTGAAAACAATCCATTTTGGTGTGTACATGGGACAAAAATTAAAAGTTGCTTTGATTCGGGTAATATGTGGTGCAAATTGAGATTTAAACTACTTAGTTCTCCAGGTAGACAAGGATGTATATATTTATTAATCTTTCCCTGGAGATGGCCAGCGCACGATAGTGTTGAAAAAAAACCCATGTGCGCTTGGCCGGATTCGAAAAAAAAAAAAAAAAAAAAATTTTTTTTTTTTTTCAACACTATCGTGCGCTGGCCATCTCCAGGGAAAGATTAATAAATATAATACATGTGGTGCAAATTGTTTCCCTAGCTTAAAAGATTGAAATAAGAAATAGTTTGCCTTATCGGTTATGCTTCGTTTTCACGCTATCCAACAAAATAGGTCACAGGTCAATAGAATCCAATAGCTGCCAATAGCTGTTGACTTTTTTCGCCATTATGGTTAATAATTACGCGTAAGATAGTCGAAACTATTCGTATATTTGATTCTATGAGCTGAACCAACAATATGAACCACGTTTTACGAAAATTGGAGCAACCTTTAATTTGTTACCCCTGTACAAACCAAAATTGACTTTTTCACCATTTTTACAGTTTTACCCCATAATTCCAAAACTATAAGCCATAGGTAGTATAAACTATACCTTTTTGGAATCCTTGTAACCATGAAAACATCATGGTGTTCTTTTATTTCAACACAGTCGGAACATTTTAAACCTTGAAATCCAAGCTGGGCCATAAAAGGGGTGTGGCAAGTGCTTCCATCGTTTTTTATTATTATTATCAATGCATAAAGTACTTGTGTACCCAAATTCACAATTTTAGCCAGATTTGCACACTCACATGACATGCATGAGATCTGTGTACTACAGTCCCCCACTACTTTTGACTCTTTTTATATTGTGACCAACAGCTACCTACCTGCGGTATTCACTGTTTCTGCATGTTCTGCCGCCAATTTCTCGCTGTTACGTACTCCGTAGAATAAAATACAGAAAACCGTTATGAACATCACGGACCATGCTAAAACCATAATAATAGGATTGGCAATCCTGAGGCATCTCATTTCTTGGCTTGGGTCGTAAACATAACTCTCGACCTCAACAATACATTGAGGATTACTTTCATCTTGTTTCGATAAGTCATCACTAACAACACATTGCTTTTCGAAAACTTCTATTTCGTTGCCGCTTATTGCGCTTAGCACTGGAGTCGATGCCATCATCTGCATAAATAAAACGTGTATGCGTGGTTTTGTAACAGTCTTACGTGTAAATATTGGTGTGCATTATTGTGTTGTAACACCGGCGAAAAATTTCGTATTCCTCCATCGTTTTCGTTCAAACATTTCACATTTTAAGGGCGTCTGTATTCTTGGGAAAACATGCAATTTTATCAATGGAATGTACAATGTTGGTACCACAAACTAAGTAATAGATTCTATTTTGAAGTAGACGAACCAAATATCGGCGTTAGAGCAACACTTTACCATTTGTCAATAAAAATAAACTTACAAGATGCTATATTATTTCTCCGTCAGTGGTAAACTGTTAAATCGCACTATTTAATGTTGTAAAGTGTGTGGTAACGTGTGAACATTTTAACAATTTAGCCTCATGTCAGCATCAGAGCTCAATGACTTCGCCAGGCCCCTCGCCATGGGGGGGGGGGTGGAACACCCCCCCAAGCGATCCTCAAAAAGAGAAGAAAGAAAAAGGGAAGAGAGAGAGAAGGAAAAGAGAAAGGGAAAAGAAAGAGGGAAAGAGAAGAGAGAAAGGGGAAGTAAGAATGAAACAAAAGGAGAACGACATCAGAACGCATGAGATTGAACTCCAGACTTACATAAATCCAAATATCACAAATATTTGGCTTCCCCTCAAGCCAATTAGTTTTGTTCCAAGCCTAACCAACGGTAATCATGAATTGATAATGCGCCAACAGTACTTGTGATCAAAATGTGTAAAATAAATTTGAGAAAACACGAGGGGAGCCATGGGCCATTCCCCAAGTTTGGTCTACCAGTATAAGGGGAATTTTCAGTCGGGGAGCTGAAGTGGTCAAGAAAAAAATTGGTAGGGATCGATTCCCTAGCCCCCAGCACCATAAACTTATAGGTCTACTGGCTGTCATTTGAATTAATTACTATACTTAACCCTTCAAAAATACTTTTCTTAATAGCTAAAATCCAAGAGCTTCCGGGGGCTCCGCCCCCTGGACTCCGGCAGGGGCTCTGCTCATGCACCGCATCCGTTATGGCATTGGCGCTAGCTATGTGTATAGTTCCCCTTCGGCGGTACAAGCTTATACTGCCCGTATCAGTGAGCAAAGTTAGAAACCAGTCTTTTCTTGAATTGGTTACCATTTACCCTTCAAAAAGTGGTAATCTTGCAGGTTCTGAATAGCTGAAATCCAAGAGCTTCCGGGGGCTTCGTAAGAGCATCTTACGAAGCCGTCGTAAGAGGGGGTCTGTAAGAGCATCTACTTAGGAAAATTTTCAACGGCCCTTAAGTGGGCCCGAACCGTGCGCTGTTAGTTGTATTGTTTTATTCGCTCACTACGCTTCCAAGGACTCTTACTGCAGCAATAACATTTCTTCACTTTACACCCCCCCCCCCCCGACAAAATGTCTAGCGACGGCCCTGGACTTCGCCATTACACCTGTATAAATGAGCGTGAGGGGCCGATTGACTCGGGATACGTATTCATGACCGAATAAAGCAATTACGTAAGAAATCGACATACGTATCACTAGAACGGCGCTGTTCCAACTGCTGGGTTGGTATACGAGCGATAGATATCATATATAGGTGTTAGGTCCGAAAGGTGTCAATCGCTTTCCTTACGGACAGCAATATAAATATTTCTAAGTCTTAGAAATAACACCAAAGATTTATAAAATGTGTGGACAAAATTAAAACGACAATTTGCTGACCACTGATCAACATTCCGCGTACACCCAATATACACTGACCATAGGCAATGTACATTCACAACTGTCGTAATCAGCGCGCCTATTTGTCAGAGTAGGAAGATTTAATATGTATTGGCCAAAATGACCACTAGATGACGGATTAAAATCCATGTACATCCCATATGCACTGATCAAAGGTGACGATCAAGCCAACTGTGTAAGACTATAGTAGTATTTTTTGAAAAATTAAGAGGGGTTAGAGAGACTGCCCCTTTTTGACCACTCAATGACTGTGGATTCAAATCTGTGTACACCACATATGGCCAGGCACCTGGCAATCACCTGTGACCGAATGGGTTAGAGAGTGTATGACCTCTATTGAACCTACGTGAACCATATGGTCAAACTGTGAACATCCTATATGAAGCTTGTGTCAGGGGACCAAGCGTTTGGCACTAGCTAGTAGGCATTTCATTTCAAGAGTCAAGTACAAGAAGATCATTAAGCTAATCGTGCTTCTATAGAAGCACTGATGTCAGCGTGCAGTAAATGTGCCAGATGTTCAAATGACCACTTGCTGACCACTGCACTGATCAGTGGCGTAGCCAGGATTTTGTTGACGAGGAGGCACACATTTATGAATGTACCGACACGTGTATTGTACCGGCAATTTTTTTCCCGGCGAGCGTATCAAAACGGCCAATATACTAGTAGTAGGTAGTAGTTTTGACAAATTAACCAGTTGTTAGTTAGTAACCAATTGTTATGAAGCTCCTGTATTGCATACCATGAAACACGCCCTCAAATCAACAGCTTATAGCTTTTTAAACAAATGTACCGACGGACCGTTGTGTACCGACAAAACATCAAGGTCGGGGGTAACGTGCCCTCCCCCCTTCCCCTACAGGCTACACCACTGATTTGTATTCAATTTACCGCGTTTTCAGAAGAAAGCTTAGTGTCAACGACCTATATATATTATAATGTAAGCTGGTAAGTTATTGTGAAAGAGGACGGATATTTTGTTACTCAACCCGAATCGTGGAGGTGATAACATCTGGTATCTTTTCAACTGCGTGGCCACCGGCCATATAACAATGGCTCCGATATTGTTGAATATCTTTAGCTCATGGTTGCTGAAGTCTATACATATCCATTAGTCACTGATATTGGGGAAAAGAAATTGGGGTGACGTTCTATCCATTTTCAAGAAAATGTGTCAGTTTTTATGTGCGGGAACACGTTAATTGTTTAACACCAAATCAGCGCCCTTATGGGCGAACAGAACGATTTTTATAATTAATGTCGCCGGCGACATTTTATTCAGCAGACGACGGAAATGGCCTTTAACACGAGAAAACACACACTGGAGCCTGATTCCCATGGCATGAACCCTGTTTGAACGGTCTGTGACCTTTGTGGTTTTAATATCAATGAGTACGAGCCTATGATATTCATGTAATATACATTATTTGTTGATTAAAGTTACGGCAAACTTTAAGTTGGCCTACAAATTACCTGGATGTCTTTAGCCTCTTATTAATGTCCCTGTCTGTTTTTGGGTATGTTATTTTTATATGTAAATATATCTCTATTCTTCTAATGGTCTAGACTATCATTTGCGATCAAATTGAAGAAATTTCATATTTTGTGAAATGTGCCAGTGCCGCTTTAGAAACCTTAAGCCAGATGTACTTACAGATTTACATCACAAAATCTCTAAGTATCATCATGTGGAAAACTTGTTCTTGAAAACATTTAAGTATCACCATGTGGAAAACATGTTCTTGAAAACATTGTATATAACTAAATATCTTTCAAACGATGATTTGCAGATTTTTTACTTAAGCATTACAAAACTTTCATCGTCAATGGGGAACCTATTTGTTTTTAACAATGTTTCTTTCCCTCGCGTCCACATGGAGTTCCATATTTTATTAAATATAAATGCAATCGTGTCAGTACCTCCTTATCAAGAAAATTAGAGGTGCGACTGAAATTAGTGTGAAACATCGAGGTGCATCACAAATTTATCACATCTTAAATTTCACCACCTCTTCTTCTTCTTATCGTATCCAAACACAGTGGTTCATATATGATCCAGCCAGAGGTGTGTACAATGTCTGGCTGCTTCACTGAATTCTGCAAAGTCCTTGTCTGTGCATTGTTCCTCCAGCATTGGACAGACCAAGACATGTTCCATTGTCTGTGGTGCAGTTCCGCAACCACAGTGGCCTGATCTGCTTCCAGGTAGCCCCACTTCGGCAAGAAAACCTTAGATCGGTCGGTTCTTGTTCTCAAATCCGTTGAGACATCGTCATTCAGTCCAGGAGGAGTCAGCTCCAGGTGGAAGATGCTCACCAGGTTTAATACCAATAGATGTTACTAGGTTGATGGCAAGTCTTTTTTCCACAAGGCGACTCTCTAGAGACTGTTTCAAGGGTTTGGACTTTGCTTAAAGCAATAATAGCACATTTTTTGAAAAGCGCCCACAATTTTCCAAATATTTTGAGATTTTTACACGGTTGCATTGGTAACTGGCTAGAAAACTATACCTGTGAATGATTAAGCTCAAAAATGTATATGTGTTGCAAGCGAGGGAAATTTGCCAATTAGAATAATTAATATCGGAGATCTCCGATAATAATTCAACGGCTAATTGGAACGGCCTTCCAATATGAAATAGCCGGAAAATAGCGCCATGTACGTGTCTACGCTCATCCATTAGTTGTTTTATTGGTTCAGGTAAGTCAAGTTAGAGGCCATTTTCTTGAGGTGGCATTATTTCATCATGGACGGACATAAACTTAGCATTTCCAGCTCTGCCGTTAAGTACAATCTGGGATCCCATTTCTAATTACAAAATCGCTTATTTTATGATAAATACGCATTTTTTAGCATCCTCGTTCGCAGGTGTAGTTTCCTAGACAATTACCAACATAACTGTTTAAAAATATCAAATTTTGAAAAATTGGGGGCGCTCTTCAAAAAAATGTGCGATTATTGCTAACTTTAATATCATTCTAATATGCCAATTCCCTCTCAATAGGTAAAAAGCAAGGTCACTGCCATGATTATATCTTGATCGGAACATCTGGGATAATTACAGAGAATGACGGGATTCATCTTTATTATTTTTCCTGAAATCAAAAGAATATGTAGACATTTCGTTGTATTTATTAAAGCCTTCCACCAGCTGTGTTAAATTGGCAAATACAACTGCATTCCATCCTGGTTACAAATTGTATTTTTTTTCGAATTATACAATAATGCACGTGGCAGAGTGGTTTGTAATTTTGTATTTTTTCATGCATCAATGTTAATTTAATGTCTGACTGAATGTACAATGCAGTGTGATGAAGGCTGAGTAAAAAAAAGAAAGATACGCTTCGCTGGTCCTTACAGTGTTAAAAATAATCACTTTTTGCTTTATAACAATGTATCAGTGATCTCTATACGGCGAATGGTTGCAATAGGAGTGGATTGGACACATCCTTAGTCTGCCAGAGGAAGAGCCTGCAAGAAGATACGCTTTCTACATACCACCTCATGGCAAAAGGAGACATGGACGTCCACGCACCTCTTATTTAGCCTACATCCAACGTGTGCTAGAGTATGATAAAGGCATGACACTAGCTGAGCAGATAGTCTGGTCGAAGTTTATTAGTACAATTTGTGTAGCTGTATCTGAGACGACTTTGCCACACTAAAAATATACATTTTTGCAGTATTTTACTGACAACAATTCTGCCAAATAATTACTGTGAAAATTACAGTATACTGTAAAAATTGATTCAATCAAACACCGAAAAATATATATTTGGCGAATTATTACAGAGATTGTGAATGTGTTGAAAGTAAAAAGCACTGACGAACACACTAACTTAGTAGGCCTGTCCACAAATGTCAACCAAAAAGTTTATGGTGCATATAAGTCTATAAATTCAGGGCTACAAGCGGCCCTATAATTCCTATATTTCCTATATTTTTACCCTCTCCCTATAAATCCCTATAAAGTTCCAAAATCCCTATATTTCCCTATATTTTTTTTCTCCAAGAAATTAAAGATTGATGTTTATACTGTTTTTTCACAGATTTGATCAAACTATTACCAGTCACTCAGAGTCCAAAATTGATTACAAGTGCTCCTTAAAACAAGCACTACAAAATAGGATACCTCCAATCTTAGCAGCATGGTTGTATAGGTAAAGAGTCACCTTTCATCAAGCCCAATTTTAGGACTTTTCTGGATTTTAATGATTTTGTTTAAGGCCTAATGTTTTGTTTGAGAGTAAAATCAGAAAATTTCTTTTGTCAGAAATCATAGACTTGCTTTAAAATAATTACAATACAGTAGTCAGAGTTGGTAAACTCAGACTACACAACAGCAGCAAATGAAGCAAATGTGACTGTTCTCCATGGGAGGGGCTACTCAGATTTGGCCCTTGTTGAAGTGGTGCGGCCGTGGCGTACCAACCTTAACAATGGGGGGGCTGAAGGGGTGCCAAGACTTTTTTTTGTGAGGGCCAATTTGTGGTCCTTCTCCATAGACACTGTACAAAAGGTCAGTTATTTTGGGGGGGCGGAAGGGGGGCGAGGGTTTTGTTTGGGGGGGCTCTCGCCCCCCCTGCCCCCCCTCTGGTTACACCACAGGTGTTGTGGCCGAGACTTGAAATCCTTACCCATTTATAAGGGTCATTTTGGTAAATAGATAAAGGCCTACTCATTTCTGAGGATTTTGCTTACAATATGTATCCTTTTAAAAAAATTAAGGGCTCAGGTACAAAGCCCCAGATGATCTTGGCTTTTTTTTAACCATGTTTGAGGGAGTTTAGAGGGGGAAATGAAACTCTTTTGCCACCAAAGGACCATATTAGCCAACCACAACTTAGTATGAGATTCAGACTCAGTGAATTGCATTTGTGTTTTCCCACGTCTTAATCCCCTTGATTGATATATAAAATCTTCTCAACCTCACTGTTGCAACAAGTTCAATCCTGCTTACTCATATACAAATTGATGATTAAACACTTAGTTCGGTCGCGTTAGCGGACAGTATATTACTTTTACTCGGGCCATTTTGGGGGCCGTTTTTTGTTCGGCGATGTCCGTAAATGTCGGGCGATTTCGGCCGGTGAAAATGTACGTGCTGCAAAATTACTGTCGTGCTGTGTTTCTGTGTTGACCCCTAGAAATTGTCGGTGTTTGTAATCTTAGCTTGAGTTTTTTTGGTAAAAAAACGGTTGTTTTTGTAAAATTTGTTTGCTTTTATTTAAATGGAAAGTTTGGTTTTTTACTGGATTTGAAGTATGTACGAGAGCCGATATCACGGCTTTAAAGAAGTATCTGAAATTGCGCTTTCTAGAGTGCGGATTTGTTTAAAAGCGCCGTAATACGTGTAGTGAAAATAAATGTTGCTGCCAAAAAAGGAAATTAGTGATGGTTGTTTCCCCTCGGGCGATTTGTAAACGAGGGTAGTTGGGTAAGTAACTGTGTATAATAGCGGTAGTCCAAGGGTGCTCCGACTAGACACTCTATTGCTTGTGGTCGTGTCCCGAGCTATGATGTGTCGAGCTAAATAGCGGGAGGTTACATGGAAGAGCTTTTTTACGAAATTAAAGGTTGGGTGCTTACGATTTAGGCGTGTATGTTCTGCACTTGATATGAGAGCCTGACACCTGCCTTACACTTTGCCATCAAGTACCGTGGAAATGACTCGTTTTGATAATAGAAGCGATAACGGGCATTGGTTGGTCATAGTGCACTACTGTGCTAATATTGATGGTGAACCACTTAAAACGGCAGTTGTTTGTTATATCTTTGCAAAGAAGTGGAAGCTGAAATTTCAGGCGATAATGAGAAAAATCGGCCTTTCATCTGATCATCAAAATTGATACTAATTCCGGGTTATAAATAGGGGGGTCCAGAGGCGACGGAACAAGCCCCTTAACCCATGTATTGGTCTGGTAGTAACCCTCCAAGGACTCCATCAAGGGAATTTTGACTGAGGTGGGTGGTCACAGAAATTTATTAGGGAGTAATGCTTGTACTTAAAAGTGCGTTGTTGTTGATCATGTTTTGTTGAGTTAAACAGTTCAGTCTTTTATTGTTCGTGGGAAGAAAAAATGAGTTGGCGAGTGGTGCAAGATTTGTGGTGTAGATTTTGAGTTGCTGGTTATGTCCTCTTCTTGCCCCGTCGGTCTTGGGTGGAAGTAGTTCTTGGAGATGTCAAGTTCATCATGTTGATTTATTAAGGACAAACGGTGAATTTTTCTGAGTTCTTGTAGACTTAGCCATACAAGGTAACACTAGCTTCACGGGTGGTCGAATTCCCGTATTAGTGAATCAGGTGCCCTCTCATTTGGACTTTTTCAAGGAGTTATGTCCTGTTGCTTGGAAAGGATCCCAGGCCGCTATTCCATATTCAAGATGGGGTCTAACAAGAATATGGTTTTAGAGCCTTTCTTTGATGATTAATATGTGCATGATGGGAAGTTTCTCTGGATGAAACCCAAGGATTTAGAAGCTTTGATGCAGATATTGGCTTTGCTTGTTATTTTTTTAGAAAATTTTTTGTTGGGTTGTTGTGGTACAGAGTTTGTTTTTAGCACCATATGACCATCCAAAAGTCATACATATAGGCATAAAGCATGACAAAAGAAAGTAACACAAATAAAAATGAAATAAATAAGCCAAATGGAAGGAAATAAAGAAAAACAAATCAGTACAAATTAAAAAATATAAAAAAAAAAACGAAAATAATAATAAACAGATTGAGAATTAATAACAAAAATTTAAAAAATAAAACCAAATAAAAATCTTTTTTTGTTTATTTAATTTTTAACAATAGAATATCATTAAAATAAATTGTTAAAATATAAAAAGAAAATAATAAACATAAAAAATATAATAAACGGACCATTTATATAACGCCTTCCCCAAAAAGAATAGAAATATAAAATGAATAAAAAATGGAACAAATAAATTTTTTAAACACTCCGTACAAAATAAATGATAAAGAAAGAAAGAAAAACGGACACAATAATAAAAAAATAAAAGCCAAAATGGTAAGAAAATAAAAAAATAAACGGGGGATAATAAAAAAACTATTTTACAAAAATTAAATAAAATCCCAAAGCCGGATACACAAAAATATTAATAAGATCAAATCGTTAAATGAGAAATAAACTTAAATAATTAACAACTTAACAAAATAAAGATTGACTAAATAAGTAAAATAAAAAAAAACAATAACACAATACAATTAAAAACCCAAAAATTTTGAATAAACTACATATCGAAATGAAAAAAAATAATAGAAATAAACTCAACACTAAATATAATAAAGTAATCGTCACAATAAAAAATTGAAAATAACAAAGTAAAGATGACTAAAGTACAAAAAAACTAAATAATAAATAAGAAAATGAACACATATACCAATTACATAAAAACAAAATAACCACGGATGAATAAAATATTTAAGTAAAATGATAAAAATCAAAATAACAAAACAAACGAAGGAAGTTGTTCGCGAATGAAATTGCATTATGTAAACCCGTGGCGGTCATATTCCAAAATTGATTACAAGGTGCTCCTTAAAAACAGCACTACAAAATAGGATACCTCCAATCTTAGCAGCATGGTTGTATAGTGTAAGAATCATCTTTCATCCAAGCCCAAGTTTAGGACTTTCTGGATTTTAATGTCCTTTGTTAAGGAATATGTTTGTTTGGAGTAAAATCAGAAAAATTTTTTGTAAGAAATCATAGACTTCTTTAAAATAATTACAATAAGTAGTCAGAGTTGGTAAAATCAGACTACAAACAGCAGCAAATGAAGCAAATGTGACGTTCTCCATGGGAGGGGCTACTCAAGATTTGGGTTGGTTGAGTAGTCTGCGGCAGTGGCGTAACCAGACCTTTACAATGGGGGGGCTGAAGGGGGGTGCCAAGATTTTTTTGAGGGGGCAAATTTGGGTCAGTATCCATAGACCTGTACAAAGGCTCAGTTATTTGGGGGGGCGAAGGGGGAGCGAGGGTTTTGTTTGGGGGGGGGCTCTCGCCCCCCTGCCCCCCCGCTGGTTACGGCCACATGGTTGTGCGGTGAGCGACTGAAAATCTTAACCATGTATAAGGGTTCATTTGGTAAATAGATTAAAGGCCTACTCATTTATGAGGATTTTGCTTACAATATGTATCCTTTTAAAAAAAATTAAGGGCTCAGGTACAAAGCCCCAGATGATCTTGGGCTTTTTAACATGTTTTGAGGGAGTTTGAGGGAAATGAAACTATTGCACCAAAGGAATATAGCCACACAAACATGTAGTATGAGATTCAGATCAGTGAAATTGCATTTGTGTTTTCCACTTTTACCCCCATGAGTGATATATAAAAGATTTCTCAACCTCACTGCTTTGCAAACACGTTCACATCCTGCTTACTTCATATAACACATTGACTGATTTTTAAATTTTTTCAAACAAAAAAAAACAAAAAAAAAAAAAAAAAAAAACAAAACCACCCCAAAAATCTTAGTATCGGTCGCGTAGCGACCGTATATTATTTACTCGGGCCATGTTGGGCGTTTTTTGTCGCGGATGTCCGTAATTCGGACGATTTCGGCCGGTGAAAATGGTTCGTGCAAATTACTGTCGTGCTGGTGTTTTGCCCGCCTAGAAATTGGCGGTGTTGTAATTCTTTAGGCTTGAAGTTTTTTTGTGGTAAAAAAAACGGGGTTTTTTGGAAAATTTGTTTGCTTTTATTTAAATGGAAAGTTGTGGGTTTGTTTTACTGATTTTGAAGTATGTACGAGATCAGCTATCCCTGCTTTAAAAGTATTCTGAAAATTGCGCTTTTAGAGTCGCGGATTGTGTTTTAAAATCGCGTATACGTGTTAGTGAAAATAAATGTTGCTGCCACCCCGAAAAGGAAATTAGTGATGGTTGTGTCCAATAGGCGATTGGTAACGCAGGGTAGTTGGGTAGTACATGTGTAAGACTAGCGGGTAGTCCAAGGTTGTTCTGACTAGACCCTCCCATGCTTGCGTCACGGTACCGGCGGCTATGATGTGTCCGAGCTAAATAGCGGGGCGTTACATGGAAGCTTTTTGACGAAATTAAAGGTGGGTGTTTCGATTTAGGCGTGTATTGTTCCTGCACCAATGATATGAAGAGGCCTGACACTGCATACACTGCAATAAGTACCGTGGAAAGAACTTGCGGTTTTGTAATAGAAGCGGAACGCGCATTGGTGGTCCTATTCACTGTGTTAATATTGAGGTTAACCACTAAAACGGCAGTTTTGTGTTATATCTTTTCAAAGAAGGGGATTTGGAGCTGAAATTTCAGGACGATAATGAGAAAAATAGGACGTATCATATGATCTCAAAATTTGTACTACTCCGGGGAAATCAGGGGGTCCCAGAGGCGATCGAAAAAGCACCTTAACCAATGATACTTGGTACTTGGTAGTAAACCTACAAGGACTCCATAAGGGAATTTTGACTGAAGGTGGGTGGTCACAGAAATTTAGTGGGAGTAATGCTGTACTAAAAATGCGGGTTCTTGTTGTTGATCAAGTTTGTTGCAGTAAACCAGTCCAGTCTTTTTTTTGTTGTGGGAAAATGAGTGGCGAGTGGTGCAAGATTGGTGGTGTAGATTTTGAGCTTGCGGTTTATGTCCTCTTCTTGCCCTGTCGGTCTGGGTGGAATGTAGTTCTTGGAGATGTCAAGTCTCATGTTGGATTGTATAGAGACAAACGGTGCATTTTTCTGCGTTCTTGTAGACTTAGCCAGCCGAGGGTGGATACGCATTTCGGTAACACTAGCTTAACGGGTGAAATTCCCAGTAGAGAATCAGGCTGCCTCTCCTTTGGACTTTTCAAGGATGTTATGCTTTGCTTGGTAAGGATCCCAGGCCGGCTATTCCATATTCGAGATGGGGTCTAACAGAATATTGGTAGAGCCCTTCTTTGATATTAATAGATGATGAGGACGTTTTCTGGTGAACCCCAAGGATTAGAAGCTTTGATGCAGCATATTGGCTTTGATTGTTATTTTTTAGAAATTTTTATGTTGGTGTAACGATGTTTTTTTTAGCATATGACCATCAAACAAGTCAACATATAGGACTAAAAGCATGACAAAAGAAAATTAACACAAATAAAATGAATAAAATAGCAAAATGGATGAAATAAAGAAAAAATCAGACAAATTAAAAAAATAAAAAAACGACAAAATACTAATAAACGATGAGAATATAATAAAAATAATTTAAAAAATAAAACAAATAAACAAAATAACAAAAAAACAACCAAAATACAAAATTAAATTGTTAAAATATTCAAAAGAAATACTAACATAAAAAATTATAATCACAGACATTATATGCGCCTTCCCGAAAAAGGAATAGAAATATAAAAAGAATAAAAAATTGTTCTTTTTTTAAATAATTTTTTAAAAAATCAGTACAACATACCTGATAAAGAAAACGACAAAATACTAACAAATAAAAGCCCAAAATGGTAGAAAAAAAAATAAACGGGGGATAATAAAAAATATTTAAAAATTAATAAAATCAAAGCCGTATACACAAAATATTAATTACTAAATCGTTAAAATGAAAATAAACTAAATAATTAACATTAACAAATGAAAGATGATCTAAATAAGTAAAATAAAAAAAAACAATAAACACAAATACAATAAAAACCAAAATTTGAATAAATACATATCGAAATGAAAAAATATGATAGAATAAAATCAACCTAATTATTAATAAAGTAAATCGTCAAATAAAAAATTGAAATAAACAAAATAAGATGACTAAATAGGTTCAATAAAAAACTAAATAATAAATAAGAAAACTTTAACACATATATGCAATTACATAAAAACAAACTAAACACTATGAATAAAATATATAATTATAAATTAAACTCAAAATAAAACAACAAACGAAAGGAATTGTTCGCGAATGAAATGCATTATTGTAACCCGTGGCGTAATATTCCAAGCAAAGAGGTCAAGAAAACTTAAGCTTCAATCGGACATCCTTTCAACTTTCCTTACACACTTTGCTGTGTCTATATATCAGACCAAACTAGAATTTCGCGGTTCTCGGCTTTCGCGGTTTTCGCGCGGGGCGTTACCGAGGTTAGGGTTGTTTGGTTCAGTGCGGAAACCTATCAGACGTAACCTGTAGAGTTTGTAAACTTGTCCCACCTTAGGGGGGGGTCCCTGCTTGACTACCGACCACAGGGCCCCTTGGCAACTATACCAGGCCCCCTTTACTAGCTGCCTTAAAGTCCCAAGGTCTTTCTTCAATTAGAACTATCCAAGACCCTTCACAACTGACTTGGGAGCCCTTCCCAGATTCACTGAGTGTCCTTCCCAACTAACCCCAGGTCGCCCTTCTCATCTACCAACAGGTGGCCTTTTCCCAACTAAAACACAGGTTCCTCCTTTTCAAATACACCCAGGGCCACATTTCTACATGACCTTTACCCATCCCCCAACTACCAAGTTTTTTTGGTTTTTGTATTACAATTGATTCCGTCAGGCATATGATATTGGGCAGAGCGCTTGCGAATATAGTGGCAATCCTCATTTGATACATGGAACCTATCCCAGGTTTCCTTTCATCCTCCCAGAGTTTCCTACCCAACTACCCCCGGGGTTCTCTTCAATCAACGCCAGGGTTTCACATTATACAAGGTTTGTCCAATACCCTTCACCAACAAAACCCTTCCCCACCCAATTAAGGTTCTCATTATCACCAAATTGAAAACTGAAAAAAAATGGAAAAACACATATATTTTTTTAATTATTTTTATTAAAACTGTATATTTTGTTTTTAAAACCATTTTCTCCACTTTTTTATATTTTATTATATTTGTTAAAGCTGATTTAGTTTGGGTCACTATTTGTCACATTTCTATTTTTTTATTTTTATAATTGTTAAAAAACTTGTTCTTCGTATTTTTAGCTTCATGAGTGAAGCTAATTTAATCGTAACGTTCGGCAGCGCGGGCGAAAAAGTCTAGGCCTATCTCCGTGCCCTTGATTGAGTATTTGTTCCAAAATTGGTGTGTGTGAAAGTGGGCTGTGCTCTTCAAGCTGAATGAATTTCGTACGCAAAATCGGCCTAGAAGTGTGTTAATTTTCCGTTGTTTTTGTGTTTGTCGCAGTGTAACCCAGTACCCAAGAATCGAGTCAATACTCACGTATGTGTTTGTGTAATAGCGAACGCGGCCGTCGAAAGCGAGATTTTTTAATAGCGAAACATCGATAAAATATACACCAAATAAACACGAGCAAAGAATCTGAATCAGGCACTGATTGCACTGGGTATGTGGTGTATACGTTAACGTACAATTCCATGCGTTCAAGTATGTATGTGCATCGTCCGTATGAAGTGAGAGGTGTTGTAAAATACATATAGTCCAATAAATATTCTATATAGGGTGTATCAAGTTGTGTTAGGGGAGCTAAGTTGATTTATATGAGCTCTGGCATTTTAAGGTTTTATTTCGGGGTTGTGGCCTATGTGTTGTGATTAATGTTAGTTGTATTGTTGATTTTATTAATAGATTTATTTGTTATGATATGTATTATTTATTGTGAAAGTGTTTTGGGCTCATTTTAATCGGAGGGGGAGTTTGTGGCGATTTGTCTTCTTGTATTGACTGGTGTGTTCGGCCCTCAGGCTGTTAGCAGGCCGACGTACATGATCCGGGCTGATCGCACCTCTTTTCATCTCGAGTTTGTAAAGGTCGGGGTTACGAATGTGAAGAATATACCATTTAATTCAAAGGGACATGGGTGGGATTGCCGGAGTCCAGTGCGATTGCGTTGTCAAAGAGGTTTCTTTTTGGACTTGTGATATTTGTTAGTTTTTTTTTATTGTAAGCTTATGGTTAATAAAGTTTTTTAGTTTTATTTGAAGTTATACGGATTTTAGTTGTCATTTTATTTGTAATGATGTGTTCGATGTAAGTCAACCTCGGGATATTTGACATGCGAACATGCAGCTCTTCGGATGTTCCGTGTTGTCATGCCACAATGGAGACCCTCTGCAACAATGAGGTACGCGTGAATATATGAAAGCACCACTGCGATGCTTCAAGGTTCAGTGTTGTTGTATGCACTTCCTCTTGAGGGAAAATTTGTTCATGGGATGTAGCAATACAGTGGCTGTAGTGGGTCAGATGGTCAAGAGGATGTCAAGCACTTCTTGTTTTTGTGGCGGGCCATTAATGATGTCAGGATTGACAAATT